>JAQIYC010000023.1:0-27125 GCA_034699545.1 Porobelba spinosa
AAAGACAGAGAGAGAGAGAGAGAGAGAGAGAGAGAGAGAGAGAGAGAGAGAGAGAGTGAGAAATTCAAAACTCATTTATAACAATAAGTTTAGAATTCAATTTCTAAGATTTATATAAGAATTCGAGCAAATGTTAAAATTTTTTAAAGCATTTTCAATGTGAGAGAAAAGGAATAAATAAATATAAAAAAAAGATTTAAATAAAAAGCTTAAGTTATTCGAAGATTTAAGTTACACTTACATTACAGTCGAATTCAATCTATTATAAGTATAAAAACACAATTATGTCGTATAATATAATATAAAACATAAAATTGTCATAATTAATAAAAAGAAATTAAAAGAACCAGAGCGTATATTCAATAATAAACAGATTAATCTATTTTGTGGCCAAAAGTGCAAAAATAGGTTGTTGAGAAGAACATTAAAAGGGATTGACTGTAAGACTTGTGTTAAAATAGTTGTATTAAATGGAAAGGCATAGAAGGCGTTCTCCTTTTGTGTTGTCCTTAAATTTGAAATACTATACACAAAAAGTGATGAAAATACGAGAAAATAGATGAGAAGAAGCAAAAGGAGAGAAAAGTTGTTTTTCTTCGAATAAAACGATGATTTAAAGGATGACAACAGATATAGAGAAAAAACTGATCGCAAGAAATGACAAACTGTGTGAACACTGGAAGACAGAGAGAAGTTGTATTAAAAATAAGAGAATTACACAAAAACTCTTAAATGAACGATAAATACGAGAAAAGAGCGAAACAGAAGTAACAAAATAAGAAAAATAAAAGAAGAAAATTAGTCGAAAGTAATGTAATATAAAGACAAACAACAGATGAGAGTAGAAGAGATGAAAACCGAAAACAAGAGAAAAAACATCTAAACTGTTGAAATATAACTGTTGAGAATGTTTACTCAAATTATATGAACAAAACACACAATAATATAATTTTATTTGCATTTCAATTACAAAATATCAATAGGTATTAATATTTTGAAATAAATAACAAACTTTTTAAAATGCATTTTATAATGTAAAACAAATTTATAATGGAATATTAGCATGTTAATTTGAGTAGATATTTAAAAATTAAAATGTTTTATAATAGAGTATAAAAAGCTAAGTTTTAACATTTTGGTTAGAAATGAATAATGTATGAGTGGAATACATTGTAAAATTTGGTTCCATATTAGGAATCGAAAAACTCTTAAATTTTTCTAAAATTGCAAAAAAAGAAGAAAAATCTTTATTTTCTTAAACTTTGTTTTTTTCACTTTAACTACATTTTTGCTCTTCTGTAAAGAGTTTTAAGTTGTGAAAAGTGAGAGTTAAGTAACTGTTTATATATATAATGGATAAATAGGATAAAATTGTTGGTCTGTATTATGTGTGTAACTTAAGTGCAGAAAAAAAAGAAAAAATGATAAATAAGAAACACTTTAAGAATTTACATAAAAATACATAAAAAAATATTGCAAAGCGTTGCGTGAAATACGAATAAAGAATTGTAGAGAATATAGATTTGGATATTAAGCAAGTTTTCAAATATATTTTTAAATAGTGTATATTCTCACAAAGATGAAATGTCTCTCATTAATCATATCTAAAAATTATGAATAATTATATCTATAAATTCATTGCATATACAGAATAGAGAGACTATTCTAAATGAATATAATGGCAAATATATTAAACTTAGCAATCAATGAATATATGAGAAACCATATAATAGTCGATATAATAGAAATACAATAAAATAGTGATTTTGTTATTTCTAAAGAATAGTTAAATTCTGATAACAATAAATTGGGAAATATAAGTGGTATTAACGAATGGCGCAGAGAATAGACAAAAAAATAATATAAAAAATGATAGATTAGTAGAAAAAAGTGAACAGTGAGTGAAAGAGGCGAATACATGGGGTTTTGGCCCTAAACTAGTGCTTGTTTTTTAGATCGAATTATTATTAGTTTGCAATACAATAATATGAGAACAAACAGAAGAGAGTGTTTGGGAGAGTTGGCGAACAAAACCCGAAAACGAAATATACAACTGAGCTTCGAGTCTCAACAATCAGAAAAGGGTCGTTTGGATGAGAAAAGCCCACAAAGACTGCACTAAAAGTAGACATAATATCGCATATATGAGATCGTATTACTCAAAATCAATACACATACAAATTCAATGTCTCTATAGCCCAGTCGTAAGGTTTGAACAAAATTAGAGAATATAAGGCATTACTCGGTATAAAGCAATCCCTACAGTAATGGTTGGGCTTATAGTCAATCCCTAAATTAAATGAACAGAATCACCAATAAAGCCCTCATCAACTAAATTGCATATTAAAAATATAGCCCCAATACTAAGCGTCAGGTTTTTACTATTTTACTGTAGCCGACGGGCCTATTGGCTAACATGTTAGCTATACATTGCATTCGCACTTCATATCCTTCATTAAGACATTCCGAATAAACACTGTTTAGGCAATCAATTCATATATTCTACTCATTATTCCAACAGAATTTATATGAAATCTAAAATTTAAATCTATTCCTAGAATATTCTGTATTTATATTTATTAGTTTTTTTAAACAAAAATATTTTAACAAAATATCGCCACAAAAAGAAAAGAGATAAATAATACGGATCAAAATCACGCCTACAATAATCCATTTATGTATTCCGTGTATTACTTCTCGTTTTATTTTTACAATTTTCTTCTTTGGTCTGAAAAATTGCATTTAAATTCCTCTTTAAGTTTAAAGTCATTTAAATCTGGTTTTTGTGTTTGTGTGCAAAACAGTGTTTTCTCGGATAAAAGTCAGACAATGTTTAGCAATATTTCATTGTTTTATTTTATTCGCTGCATATTTTCTCCTTGCTGTTATTAATGAGTAGATTTTTTTGTTCGTAAAATTAAAACTTTTTCCACTTTATTTCAATCGCTCTTCTCATAAGTACAGTATTAACGGCTTTTCATTGATTTTGAATTAAACATTTCTCCCTTTCATGTCATTGCAGACAAGCATTTATTTAAATTCTTTTCTTTCTTATTCTGTTTTTTCAATTCTGAAAATCTGCGTTCAATTCAATAATACATTTAAAGAATAACTTCGAATTGTCTCCTAATTTATTAGTTTCTTTAAGATTGAGAATTGTTTGAAAATAAATAGTTTAAAAACGGAAAAAGTTTATAATTTATTGTATGAAAAGAATATTTGAATTCAATATTTAAATCAATTGTGTTGTGAAGTAGAAATGAAAATTATTAAATGTATTGAATCACAATAAGTAAGAATGAGATCATTTAAACAATGCTTTAAATCAATACTTAGTTTGTCGACAGTTGTTAATGATGTGAACGGTTGAGCATTAGAGGGAATGTATGCAAAAATTAGAGACTAATTAAAAATATACACAAGAATTGAAGAGTGAAATACACTAAGAATTTGTGGATAAAGTTGTAAAGAATAGCACGAAATAAGTGACCGGAGAATAGGGATAAGAGATTGTCTTAATAGAGAGACGAGAAATAATGACTATTTTGGAAGACATGTGATGTTATATATAAGTATTGTCTCGAAAAAAGAAGAGAAGGAAAGAGAAGGGAAGAGAAGAAGACAATGAGTTAATGTGACAATAAATGAGAGAATGAAAATAGATGTTTGATTGCCTTTTGGTGGCAAATCAAACACATCAGTACAGAGAGGGCCGGCATATACCGGCATTAATGCACTGTATATACAGTTTAGGTATTGGAGATGTGTTTTATGTGAAATGACTTAATGTAGAGCTTTTGGAGAGTTGAGACACAAAAGCGAAATGTCATCAACTCTGCAATTATGAACCAAACAAACCAATACTGTCTTTACTCAACAATTCAGATCTAATAAATTATATGAAAATATCTTTTTTAACAATAAAAATATTGCATTCATTCGACATAACGTCTCTCTCCGACTTAATATTGTGAAAATAAATTACAGGAATAAGTATTTTATAATAGAATATATCAATCATTTATATTTAATACTGTATTAAATATACTGTATGTAAAAATAGAGTACCTTTTAATGTGTGGAGACTTTATTGATGATTGTGTTAGAACTGTAAAAAAATATTTCATTTGTTAAGAGAGATCTATTTTATTCATTTAATGTATGGAAATAAAACAGTATTTGTAAATAAATCCTAAATTCATGACATTTACAAAATTTTTAATAATTTAAACATTAAAACAAATGCCAATTAAAAGTTGAAAAAAAAATTTTGCAATAATTTATTCAAATTTTATTCATCAAAACTAACTTTATATAACAATTTCCAGACGAGAATACCCTATCGAGTTATGATGTTATGACAATATCATATCAATTCATAAATATTGATACAATTGCGAGAATATATTTTAGCGAACATTTACGCTAAAAGGATTAGTCGACTGACTGACTGAATGATCATAAACTGTAATAGAGTTGTAGAGTTGCATAAAAGTCAATTCAATACAGAGTATTAAAAGTGTATCGTATGCTAAGAATATTAATACAATAGGCAATAGACAATAGAGTACAGACAAGATAATTATGATAAATGCATTAATACGACAACATTGACTGAAACGCTGAGATCATTAAATCCGAAAATATTATTCATACGATTGGCATAACTTTAATGCGAGGAATCGCGTGTCGAATAAATGAATTAATGTTTTACATATTCATTGTCAGTACCAGAACTGTATAAGTAGTGGAAAAATGCAAAGATTAGAATAGATTTGAGTCGAAAATACAGTTAAACTTCGTATTACTTTGACTCAAAATCCAGATTTTTATTACATTTATTTCCATAAAAACAGAATATTTGCAAATCCAGTCACGCATTTCAATATTTTTAACAAAAAAATTGTAGACATTATTGAATATATTTATGCATACCTTATATCTTCATAATATAAATAGAATATAATAATTGGCTTTGTTTTGGCAAATGTTATTTTCAGCGCAGAATGTCATTAATTAGTAGTTTATAAATAATATTCTTTCGATTCACAAATTAATAACAAACGTTGAAATAAACGCATTTACAGTATATTCCGATAAAGAGTTTAGAATAAAATTGTATCAATTCATTGGTAAATGAAAACTTTGTACAAATGAAATAAGAGCTAATTGTTCGCTAAATAAATCATTAATGATAGACAAAAAACAAATGAATCATTACTTTTCAGCTCTAGTATTATCAATAATATAGTATTTGTAGTAAAAGTAGTGGCAGTTGTAGTAATAGTAATGATTAGTTGATTTCAATTATTTCATTTACAAGAATTGTTGATACTTTACGGAAAACACAAAAAACCAATAAATCTACAAATTTTCAAAACTATTTCTCTCATTACTTATATTTTTGATAAATCAAAGCATTCGGTATTCTTTGGAACAAATATTAGTAATTATTTTTGTGACAAAATAATATTTTCTACTCAAACGTAGTTTATGTTGAAGTTACTGTTCGAAAGATATTTTACAAATAGAAATCATATTTTTAAATTGCAATCATTCTTAGCCTTTATATATCGGTCTCATGTCTGGTAAGCAATTATTCGAGTATTCATTTCCTGAATATTATATATGTTTTCGTTTGCGTTATTACTAAGAAATTACAACTTTTTTCTCATTTATTCCCTTAAAATGTTAAGAATTTATGAAATAGAAATGAATGAGAAATTCATTTCTAATATTAATATTTTATATATCTATATAAAAATAAAATAATTTAATGCTAAGAACGACTGTCTTTGTCTTTCCATCCTTTGAGTTGAATATTTGTGGTTTAATGGGTTTGGAATATAAGAGTTTTTGGGGTTTAACTCATTAGTTGTTATGTAATAGTTATTATCTGAAAATATAAATGTATTAATTTCATTGTACAGTAGAATTAGATTTACAATTAGATTCTCTACTCTTCTTATGCGAGTTCTGGCAATAATTCATAGCTTTCCTCTGCCTTTAATATTATGATTATTATCATTACATTGTATTGCAATACAGAACTACAAAACTGACGAAATATCGTCATTAATATAAAATACGACTATTATTATAATACTCGTAAAGAGATAGAGAGCGCGGGTGAGAGTGAGAGGGCATAACTGAAAAATCCATAAACCCATACAAACATAACTGTATGAACAGTATAAGCGTCTAATTCAAAAAGTCATTCACTTTTACTGTATTGTCATAATATAATCGACTAATAAAATGGTTCGACATTTAGGCGGCTCTCGAATTGTTAAGAATAATAATAATTGAATGAACAGTGAAGTTGCGAATAGATATATAAAATTGTATTAAAAATTTAAGTTTTGAGAAGAAGCTATCAAGCAGCACAAGCATGCACAATCAACTATAACAAAAAGTAACAAGCAACACCTGGCTTTGTTTAAAAACAAAACATTTACCATAGTTACCCTTGTTATCAGCAGACATTTATTTTTGTTATATTAATAAATCAAATAATAAACTTTTAAAAATTGACTTTTGTGTTAGCTTGCACATCTTTAACTTGTAATAATTTATTTTTTAAAACAACTCAATTTAAAAAATAAAATATAAAACTAATGATTATATCGATATTTGAAACAATGAGAATATAAATAAAAGAGAAAAAGAGATAATATATTTAAAGAGAGAATAGGAAAAGCAATAATAATAAGTAAACTTTGAGTCAGAGAGACGGAGACGGAGACAGTGATAGAAAAGAAGATTATCGACAATCGATATTAACATTAATAATAATTGTTGTGAAGGAAAGGGAACTAAAAATGAAAAGATATGGACAGATATGGAAGAAAAAGAGTAAAAGTCGTTGCGATCAAAGAGATTAAGTCGACGGCACTGGAAGACAGTTGTGTGCCGTTAGTGAAGCAATAAAATGATATTAGGAATGGCATAAGATTTTGGTGCGAAAAGTCTAATATTGCCTTTTGTAGTAATTTTGGCAATTCCTGCAATATTCCACTTAACCCGATATAAACATCAATATTATATGCATTGAAATAACTTTTTGACGCATAAAGTGCTAAGTTTTCGGTACTTTTACTCTAAGCTCAAAATCTAATGACTGATTGCTTTATTAAATTGTCAATAAAATTATCGCATATTAAGTATAAACAAAAATATTTTGATAATATTGTATAAAATAGATTGAAAGGCGAAAAGAGTTTTATTCCAAATCAAAACAACTTATTAGACGACTAACTGAATGAAACGTTGCGTTAATTTAGTAATTTATGAGTAATTGTCCCAATATTTCACAATTATTATCACATCAATAGGAAAATAATTTGTTGAAGAAATTCTCATTTCATTTGTGTTAATACCAGACTTAAAACATACGAAAAGTTAGTTTTGTGTAAACTTTTCGGCTTAAGTCAAGTTTGTCTGAAAACATATAAGCTTTCAATGGAATGAATGAATGGATGAAGAGATGGTATAATAAATAAATGATAAGAAAAGAGCAAAAAAGAAAAATAGTGTTTCACAGAATTGTTATCAAATGCACACATAATAAACACATAAAAACATATATAATCGCAGTTTTGTTTCGCACAGACAGTCGAATCGTATCGAATGTCTTAATCGTTAAAAGTTTATTACGGCTTCGAAAAGGCGAACAAATATATGGAATGCAATGGAAAGACAATTATAGCAATACCTATGAGAATGAGTGTCCATCGGCGTCGGATTGGGATCAGATGTGGATGTGGTGTACATGAGATTGTAATTACTTAAATGTATTGTCTCGACGATTGAGGACCAGTAGTGACACAATTGATGGTAAGAGTGTATATCAAACAAAGGCGCGTAAAGAACGGCAGAAATGTGTGGATTAGAGTAAAGTCTGTTATTAGATAACCAGACCAGTGGCACAAATGGCAAACTCACTGCTGGGTAACTGTGCCGGTTCTGACTTTGGCTATAACCTTGCTGAGACGCACAGCGCAAACCGGTAGAGCAAACAATATTGTTAACTGTATTAGGAGTAGTGGTTAGCTGAGGTATTGCAGGTATGGGTGCCTTCTTATGCATCCTCATCGGGACACTAATGCAAACTGACGGTGCCGTCGACACAGAGCCTGCAACACAACTGAGCAGAACTGGCAAAACGTGTTCACAAAACCCAAATCAGAACATTTGCCAACACTCGACGAATACGGGGCTGTGTTTCAGGTCGACTGTGTCTGTCTGTGGGCGCCCCAAAAAAGTGCCTGTGCTCTGCTCTGCTCTGCTCTGCCTGTGCTCTGCCTCAGCACTGTTAGAGTGAAGGGGAAACGAAAGAGAGTAGTAGAGAGAGTAGAGACAGAGAGAGCTGGTATTGTCAGCTCTATTTGCTGTCATAGATGATGATGAGGTGAAGCGCTTGACGTAGACTAGAGTTCAGATTAGAGTCAACTGAATGGTTAGATATCTATTGCATCCAATGAACAAATTAAGGCTTCGGGAACTCGTAGGAACAGATCGCTAACTGACTGCCATAACACTCTATCTTTGTGTCTCTTATGTGTAGATCTTTGTGTGAAGTTTCAAATTCAGATGCATTTCACTCTAATTTTAAATTCATTTTACAAATTGGATTAAATATTTTTATGAAAAACTTTGAATTTTTACAAATATTTTTAAATTTTCGACGGAATCAGAAACATTAATCAGAATTTACTGCCAAATGTTGAGTACTTTCTGTTTATCTCTTTCTAATTAAAACTAATTTATTTTCACGTTTTTCGAAACGACTTTATGCGAAAATAGGGGATTAGAGTATATGGTTGGGCGGAAATGGTTAGGAGAGGCAAAGCAATAGATTTTGAGGATTATTTAGGGCCACATCTCTGGACTCATGTCTATAAATACTATCATCAATAGAAGGGTCAGAAGAGATACGACATATAATGTATCACTTTTTCCGCCATAAAAACAAAAACAGATTAACACAAAAAGAACTCTTTGTTATGCGTTTAAAATTTACATAAAAAAATTTTGCAGACTTTCAATAAGAAATTTAGCCAAAAATTAAAAATATTTCACATGATTTCTAAATTTAGATTCAGTTTTGGTTTACATCAAATTGAAAATAAGTAAAAATTTTCACGTTTTAAAAGTAAGATAAAATAATTAGTTTTCCAACAAAACTAAAATACAGTGTTATTTAAAATGTGCTCTTTTTTACTTAAGTAATCTGTAATTCGTGGTTCATTATAATGGTTCACAATATGTCAATCAATATATCAAATAATTTAGCAGAAACTGGGAATTCATACAACTGGCGCGCGTACTGTACTTTGTATTGTATTCTCAATACTGTCTATTATTATATTTAATATTATATTATTCGATAATAAGTTTCGGCGAAAAAATTCTCTTTCATATCGTTCGGGCTTTTGAGGCAAAAGTTATTAAAAATTTATTCAAAAATGCCTGAAAATTGGCGTTTAAGCGAAGCTTATAAAACAGTAATAGACTATAAAAATTTATAGTGCATTGAATTACCAGCAAATAGAGAGTAATAATATTAGAATAATATTCTCCTGTCTCATTTCACAAATGATGACTCTTTTGGTTCTCATATTAACATTTGTTATTTATGAAAGAGTTCGACTGTATTGGGAGTGAAAAAGTCAACTCAAATACAACAAAGTGTTGAGTTTAAACAAAAATATATTAATGCGATAATAGAATGGCTTCTAATAATGTTTTAGTTGAATAGAAAGCCATTCCTATTGCCTTGAATGGTAGTGCCGCACAGTTCGCCGTATTATCCGCCCTCAACATTGCGTTTTCGATGAGAGCACCAGAAGTTTTCTCTCACATACACTCGTAAACAGTGTTAAGGTTAGGTTAAAATGAGTTGTTATTGAAGAATAAAAGTAAAAATGAGGCGGAGATGAGGAGATGAGTATACGGAGTGAGAGTATAAGTAGCAAAATATTAGCTAAAACAAGAGGTCAAACGCCTATTCCATCCATACATTCATTAAACATATACTCGATTTATATATAACTTTTTCTCTAAACGAGAAGCTCTTTACTTAAAATTAGTTTAGTTTTCAGTTTTCGCTGACTAATCAAAAATTTTCAAACCAGTGATACTTGTATTTGGGTCTAAAACTATATAAATCTGTTTTTAAAACTAATGAAAATTTTTCTAATTCCTCTCTCATTAGGAGTTTTTGTTCTATTTGATCGTTAGTTAATTAAAATTATGTGTTTTTCACACCGACTGTTGGTTTTGGTTTTGGGTATAGAAAAGCAAAAAAGTGTTAATTACAATCATATGTAACAGTAATTTGGTTTACATTTAATTGATGTCATAAAAAAATTGACTGCAATAAAGCTGAGACTCACGACTGACTACTAATAGCGATGACATTTGCAACTAATGGTGTCATTCAGTACTGTTTTGAACAGTTTGTTAAAACATTTTCAAACTCTTAAATATATTTTCGCAAAGTTTATATACAACTTGTATTGACTGTAAATCAACATTGATTTTAAATTATCTGTTTTAAGAAAATAATAGAAAAAAAGAAAAACGAAAAGAGAAGAAAAAAGTTTGTATTTAATCTAAATTTAACAAATTGTTTGCTCAGTAGACGTAGAGCCGAACGGAGACTATTAATAGCAATCGAGAGACTAATCTGTGAGACTAAGAAAGAGAGAATCGACTCAAACTTGTTAGGCATCTCTCGGATGACTTATCGCCAACACATATAACACAATATTTAAAAGTTTTCTCTCGAGGGGTAAGACATTGAGAAGCACTTTAAAAAAGAAACTGTAAATATACTGTGCCTTCGAATTCGCACAAACGACTACATAATGAATGATTGAGAGAGAACCGGGAGAGTGCTGGGAGAGAGGCAGGAGAGAGAGAGAGAGAGAGCAGCGGCGGTGCAGCTGCCGAACCGGCTTTCAATATAAAGTTCAAAACTGTTTTTCAAATGCAATTCATACACGAGTAGACAGAGGAACAGCTGCCGGATATTAGCGCAAAAAAGTTTGCTTTCAATGCGAGAGAAAGGCAATGGGAGAGACGGAGAGCGAAGAGACAACACAATCGCACAAATATTATATTATATATAAAAGTTTTAATACCAAACAGAAGTTCAATGCGATTACAAAACTATTATATATTTTTATTTTATTTTTGTTCACAACTTTTTTTGCCAGGATTTTGTCGAAAAGTTGCAGAAAAGGTGTTTTCTCTGGCATTAAAAATAACAATTGTTTGAAAAAGATGTCGAACTTTAATATTAAAACTTTTGACTGAACCAGAAGTGGAAATGCATTCATCTTTCAATTTCGACGTTTTCCCCCTCTCTTCCGGAAATACATTATTGAATAGAAAACAAACTTAAATCTAATTCCTAACCAAATAAATAATTTATTCTAAAAAATTGTTGTTTATTATAGCGAACAAATGATATATATTTAATTGCGAACTAATAAATAAATTGCACACAAAATCGCATTTTGTTTCTTTAGTTGATATAATAAATATGTTTTAATTATATGTGTGATTGTAATTACCGTCAGCGCAGGTGAAAATGTATTTTGTGTGTCATTTGCATTGAAAGCTCATTTTTTACGCGTTATTCTAATATGCGTTCAGACATTAAAAACGAGTAAAACAGTTAAAATAGTTTAGGCATTGACTTGAACCAGAAATTAGGCGTTAAAGTAATGTTAGATTAGTTTTATTACATAAATGAGCACTACTTCTATCCCAATCCTAGTAGTGCTGAGTATTATATAAATGCTTAATATATAGAGAAAAATACATTAAGTGTATGAAAAAACTGATTGTCACGAATCGAATTAATGGCTTTGACTCGCAGTCTCTGTGTGTATACTCTGTACACATTGTCTCTGTAATTGCATCCGATATATGACAGTAATTATTGTCAACAAAAAATCAAATTATTATTAAATAAGAATTTAAGTTAATTATATCAAATAGAAAAATAAATGCGGAATATATGCGATGAAAGCCTATGTCAGAAATTAATGATTGATTTAAAACAACAAAATTCTTTACTTCAAACATATTTATAGACAAGAAATGGGTTAGTGAAGATTGCTAGTTAATTGATTAAATAAATGCTGATGGTTAAATTTTTAGTTTCATTTTAATTTTAGTGACTGATTGCGTAAATTTGTGTTAGGAAAAGCAAAAAAAAATCTATATATAAATGTAATATTTGCAGTAAAGTGTCAGGGAAAGTTGGCAAAATAAATAATTGCATCGATAGAGTTGAGACAATTTTTTGTCAGACTTTATATGACGAGGAATGGATATAATAAATGAAGACAAGTGTCTTGTAAACAGATTAAATTATATGTTGGATCCGATTAATTGAAGAATGTGTTTGAGAGCACACAATATGTGCTGAGAAGAGACAGTTAGTGAAGAGATGGGAGAGAATCAGTGCCGGAGAGGACAGCAAATAGTGATAACGGAATAAATGAGAATCAATGCGACGACTGAACCAACACCGATAGCACAGATAGGTTTGTGAGGAGACAAAGCAGAGGCAAAAACAAAATATATCTCTAATATCACAGCTTTTTGGCCAAAACGCAAATGCATTTCGAGTGCAGATCAATGAGTGAGTGTTGAGCCGAAGATCGAATGTCAGAACTGGCGAACAATCGGTAAAAGCGATTCAATGCAACGCCAGACTCGCTATCGAACGCTAATCGCAGCTTATGTACAGTCTATTCACGTTTATAGAGATTAGACATTTAGACATTTCAGTCTCTGTCTTCTGCACATGTAGGACATGTCGCACAGATAGGGACACATAATCATCAATTGAGTCGACAATTAATTTCAGAAAATAGAGAATGTAATCTGTAGAAAACTACCCAGTCCTCTATCTAAAATCAAAATGCATAATGTCAACCGAAATGCCGTGATATTTACCAAGACAAAATCTATAAGTTTAATCATAAATCGATAGAAACATTTAATTAAATAGTTTGGGTAACAATTAATTGGTGTACTTATGCTTTCCCTAAAACTAATAAAAGGCATCGACTGTGAGCTCAGTCTCACTGTCTCTCACACAGAGTCCGTATAATGCGCTGCGATTTCAGTCTAAACCTCATTGACTACACAAATATTCATCGAAGCGAAAGCTAGAGATTTAAGCGAAAACAGATTGTATTCAATTAAAACTAGTAGTAGTGACTCATTTCAACTTATTTTCTCTTCTCTTCCACTAAATTCTACTTTTTTTCGTCTAACTTACGGCTATTTCGTTTTGATATTAGTTTTAATCTAATATAATATTAGTGTCGAAAGAGTTTCATATAATTACTCGAAAAGTGTGCACTTCTTCCCGCATCCCATTGTATAGTTGCAAATATTTCTGTGGCTTTTCAACAGAATATTCTAAATTAAAATACAGTTTTCAGTTATAATGAGAAAAGAATTTTTGCTTTTTTGAGTCTGAACTCTCTCAACCATTAATTCAATAATAAATTAGTTTGACTTCTTTGAAAAGAGGGATTCGGAGACAGAATAAGAGATATATAAAATCGGGAAACAGTGAGAGTGTGTATGAGTGCCATAAACAGGATGTTATATAATGTGTGTAAAACTTTATTATAACCAGAACGCCATTTACCATATATTCTGTCCAAGTTCATTCCACTCAAACATTTTAGATATATTTAAATATGTATTTTTTGTTTTAGAGTTGAGTTTTATTAAAAACACTATGAAATTACAGTTAGATTTCGAAATGCATTACAATTTATTTCTGGGAAAACTAGAATCGAATTTTTCAATAGATTTTACCGTTTTTTAAACTTAGGAAAGAGTCGAAAACAAAACAAAAACTTCAATTCTATTTCATTGTATTTACTGTATATTGAATTTGAAGCCTTTGGCGAAAAAGCTTTTATTTCATGTTCTCCGAAAACACAAACAATAAAAAAAAAATTCAATCCAATCCAAGCCGTAAATAAATAACTTGAAAAAAATAAAACGAAAAAACTTTCTATATTTAAAGCAAATTTTTAAATATAACCATCGATTCGATTGAATTTCTGTTTTGCATCAAAAAGATTTTTATTGTATTTTTCGTACAAAATATATTGACTATATTTTTTGTTATATCAGACACGAAAATATTGTAAAATTTTTTTACTTATACACCGACTGACTAACAGAGATATTCTACTGATATATACGATATGTTGTGTTATACACAATGGAGAGGAAAAAAATACATATAAATCATGGGTTGAGATGAAAAAAGTCATATCATATCAATACTTTATACTATAGTTTAGAGAGGATTTGACTCTTGAAGTTAAGCCATTTTACAAGACTTTTGGGAATATCTATTGATATTTTGGGCATTGAATTGAATAACAGCAAACATTTCGAGAGCGGATAGAAACGAATTTTATGTTTCATTTCCCAAACCGTATAATTGCTGCGAAAACATAACCAATAATTCCATTTCTAGTCTTACCAGAAGCTAATTCTTTAAAATTGCATTTATTTCACAATTCACATCTCTATCTAAATCTGTATATTCTAACCCTAACTCTTGTAAGTTATTATTCAATTAATTGTTTTCAATGTAAGCCTCGAAGCCATAAATGCAGTTAACAGTACAGTTGACTGTAAAACATGTTTCCGTGCAATGCATTGCAGCCAATATAAGAAAACAGTTTTCCGATTGTAAACACATATAATGACTGTGGAGTGCAGTCGCTCTCATCAGCGCTCGAACTGAGTGTTTCGTTTGGATATTAAAATTAATTAAGTTTTAGAATATATTTGAATTTGTGTACGAATTGAATGACTGACTAAGAATATGTGATTAGTATTTGCTATTAAATTATATCAAAGAGTTGTGTGAATGGACTGAATAATTAGTATTCGACTAAACCATTGCTGAACGAGTGAAGAGGAAACGCAGTCTAAATGCTATGGAAAAGTGATTTTTAAAATTTATTCCTGAATTGATTGCTAATTCAAATAAAGTTTATAAAATTGGGAATATTGTGAAACTCAATAGAGAGAAGTGTTTGGAATCAAAGTTTCGACTCAATACAAGTGCTGCGTCTCTAGGGGTGACCCCAGGACTCGAATATAAGAGCAAAACAATAGCAGAAATGTGAAGAAGAATTAGAAGAGAATAGAGAAGCAGAAAAAGAGCGAATAATATATTGAATTAGTCGGACCGCGAAGTGCCAACAATTTGGCCAAACAGTGTCTTTGATTTCTTTCGCTCGGCTACAGGAAAACCTCATTTAATGCTCTTATAGTGTGACTGACTGTTCGTCGGCACCTAATATGGCAGTCGTTATGTGCAGAACATTGAGAGTTAGGCTTAGAAACAGAGCTGACGAGTGCTGGCAATGGAAGGCCTTGTGTTTGAGAGATGATGTTTGACTGCACCGAACACACGATTCGGGTTTAAATTTAGCGCTTTCTGGCTATTAGTGCCAAAACTTAGAGGATTGGGATGTAGTGCTGTCGGAAGGTCTGAGACTTTGAACACTATATACTTGATTTGCTCGCAAATAAATTTAACTAAACTAAGACAAGAAGTCAGTGGCGTATTCAGAGTTGGCAGCACTGGGAACAACGACTTTATTAAACACAACTATTTATGGAAAACAGATATGTTTTTGAAGGATAAGCTGTCGAATAAGAATTTGGCGCTCATTAGCTCTTATAAACAATGAGTTAAATTAAACTATATTTTAAATTTTAAAAACAAATAAATACATTCAACAAAATATGAGTTTATATTCAGAATTGAATGATTGATAAAGAGGGCAATCATTCACTAAATATTTTAAGGCTTTTTAGTTTTAGATCTTTGCAAAACTCATCGAGAATTTTATGATAAAAATATATATTTTTGTTTAACTTATAAATGAATTAATGGTTGAATGAGCTAATGGTTCTATTCATAAATAAATTGCAAACTAAACTTGAAAAGTAATATAATTCAAAGTCTTGATAAATAGCAAATTGTACAAAAAGTAAATTAAACATGTTCATTTAAGTAATTTTCAACATATAATATAATATAACGAGAAATATGTACTAATCATAAAAGAGTAAATGCAATAAATTTATTTGAGTTCAACAAATATTTATCGCTCGAAATATTAGTGATATTTGAGATGTGAATTCCTGACGACATTTAGCGTTGAATGTAATATAACTTCAATTTCTATATTTTTCTCAACAAAAATTCGATTAACATTTATAGCAAAATATTTACTACAAAAGTAATTATTCGACAAAAATTTCAATGTAATAGTAATCGCTGTTATGATTACTAGACTTACATTCAGAACAAATTTTAATCATTTTTTGTTTGAATTCTGATCTTAATCACTATTAATGTTTATTATAATTTTTATTATGAATTTCGCAATAATTATTGTGTAAATACAGTCAAAGCACATATACAAACAGCAGAACAGCGAAAAATATTTGTTTAGATATAATCTTTTGAATAAATTATAATAAGACTAAAACAGAGTCTTCTCTATTATGGCAAACATTCATTTTCGTATACAAAACACGTTATGATGTGTTTATAATCTATCAAAACATATATTAAATTTGTTTATTCTGTGATATCAAACAAATTCATTATTTCTTTTATAATTCTTAAAAAAATTTAACCAAAATAAAAAATAAAGACTAATATAAATGATTAATAATAGTAATAACAATAATTTACATTTTATGAATTTAGAAGTTATTTTTACACATTTTTTTGAAAGAGTAAACATAAAATTACACAAAAGCTATTAAGACTATAAAATTTATTTAAGAAAAAAGTTCTCAAACATCTAATAATTAAAACTTTAATTATAATTTATTAATTGAGAAAAAGATAATAAGAGTTAACATTAATTATATTTAATTGCTATCAAAAACTCTAATTGATGTCCAAAAAAAAAAATTTGAACGAATAGAAAAAGCTATTGAGAAAAGAATAGTAATATTCTATTTAATTAATTATTTACTTTTGAACAATGAATAGTAGTGTGAAAACGATGTCATATATTCATATGAAAGTTAAAAAAAGTAATCAATAAATTAATGTCTAAACACAATAATGAATTAGTAAAACACAAATTGATATAACGGCTAACGAGAGCACAAAAGCAATCTTACAATACATTTATGGCCGACGCGAACAAAAGTTCCAAACATTTCATTCTCGGTTTGAATACAAAAATAGTTGTCATTTTCAAAATAGTCTCCATTTATATGAATAAACGCCTTCTAATCAATTTATTTGGCTTTCAAACGGATCATTCAATTCCTTTCTCAACCGAATATTATTTTAAACAATCTCTCTCTCACTCTCTCAGCAAAAACACAAATATTGTGGAAAATAGTGCGGTTTTGGGCTTTAAATTTATGATCTCTAATGTTTTGTTTCAAACACATATATATTTCTCTATCTATTTTGAAAATACAAAATAGTGTTACTATAAAAGCAAAATAATGTTATAATAAATGAATTCTCGTTCGCAAACTCTACGCTTACTATAGCTATGGAGAGTATAGCGAATCTTATTTTTATTGAGTTCAACATAAAAGTGCAAAATAGAGGCGAGAGAGGAGAGGGAGGACTGGGAGGTATGGCAGGGATGAGAATTTGGAAAGTGAAAGAGAACAGGAAAAGTGCATTTCATTTGCCATACATAATGACTGCGCGGAAGAAAAAAGTTTATATTTTGATGTATTATCGGTTCGGAATCCTATCAAAATATTTTATACATTTGCTCTTATTTTTGCTCTTTTCCCCATTTCTCGACTCGTAATGCATGAAATTTCGTTCAATTTATTGTATCTGAAGTTTTCTCGACTGCAATATATTTCAAAACTTAAAAACAAAAACATATAACTGAATAATAGCAGTGAAAACAAAACTTATTTTGACATTTCGAGTCAATCTTATTATGAAATATAATTCTCTACTATCTTTTGGTTTTTTATCGCAAAAACAAAAATAAAATAAAAAACTTTTTTTGAAACAAAAGAAGAAAAATGACGTTTAGCTGTAATTTGTTACACATTTAATAATAAAGGCATAACTTAATCAAAAAAATTTTTTGATTAATTAAAGCTCATTAAAATAGTTGTGCATAAAATATCAAATTACAAAAAATAGTATTAAAAACTCTTGAGATTTTGCCATTAATCCTAAGATTTGCGCAAAGGTTTAGCTAAAATTTTAAGCCCTAAAGTAGAAATCGTATACAACTGTTGCTAGAATTGAGGAAAAACGATGAAACAGATAGAGTAGAGAATAAGTTATGACTGAATGCCTGTGCAATACAGGAAAACAGTAGATAAGACTTAATGCAAAATCAGTAAAACTTTTGTTTTGTTTTTAGGGAGGAATTCAAAATTCTAGTCATGTTTTGGCGAAAACGGCACTAAAGTCTTAAACAAATTTTCGAAAAGTCTTAATCATTTATAGACTGAACGGATTTCGTAATTGTGTGCAAAAACGCGTTTATATATAAATTGCGAAAAAGATTTTCTCTTCACTCGTACTCTATGTTTGCGCTTTAGGTTAAGGTTGACTGAAAAGCGAATTTGCAGTAACGGTGCAAATCAAAGCAGACGGTAGTGCACATCAGAGCATATAGAGCAGAGATAGTGCCTTGTACACTTGCACATACACGCAATTTCAGTGCAAACATGCATACAGTGTTGTGCTGGTAGTGCCACTCATTTCCCAGTGACTGCATCGCCCAGGCATAAGCGCCTAATCCCTAAGTCGGATACAGAGCACAAAACCGGCAAAATTGCTTAAATATCGATTCGTTTGGCATTCACATCACCCGGGTAGGAAAGCAGGCAGTAGTCGCTCACACATATTAAAGGTTTTCCCAACAGTTTTCACAAGTTATTCAACGAAGTGTTTGGGAGAACAACAAAATCGAGTGAAAAAAATTTTGAACTATTCTATACATAATAGACGTTCAGATAGATAGCACTGAATGAAGAAATATTATATAATGTCGTATAAAAAAAGGAATTAATTTTATATATAAAGATAGTTAGATAGATATATCCAAAGCTGGTATAAGTAGAGAGTCGGGCACAATAGAAATGGCATGGCTAAATAATAGCTCTTTTGTGAATTTCAGAGACTATTTCATTTGGGATTAATATTTGCTGCCATAGAGAACATTAAAGTCTGATTTGGGGCAAAATTGAATCAAAGCATCGGATAATAAAAATAAATTTCTAATTATTAGTTCGTATGCGCGTAGCTATGCTTAATGATTAAAATTGATATTCCTATCAATTCAATAGACCCTGTAGCTATTTTCGCCAGTTTGAACATCATTTTAATTTTTTATTTTATAAATAATAATAGATTTAATTATTTAATAAATGTTTTCTTATAATTTATTAATTTATAATTTCAATTCAATGTTATTATTAAATTAAAATCTAATAATACTAATTAGTTTATTGATTTCATGTTTTTAAAATCGTAAAACAAAATAAAATAAAAACTGTAATTTCTTTTTGTTTTAAAATTTTTTATATTGTAAAAATACAAAACACTAAGTATCATTAACAAATTCAGCCACTTAATTATTTAACGTGCGCAAAGCAAAAATGATAGTTGAAGACTTTAATTTAGAATATTTTTAAAACTAAATGAGCAAATTTAATTTTACTTATAGAATTTATTAAGACGTTTGTTATCAACAATTTAACAACAAATAAACTTTTATAATTCAAGTTATTTTTTTGTAATTTTAATACTAGTGCAAACATTTTTAATTTTTTCAAATGGAAAATATACATACATTAAAATTTTTATTGTACGTATTTGAACAAAATTTTTAAAATTACCCATTTAAATTTATTCTATGCTACCAATTCAATATAGAAAAATTATAAAACTAATTAATAAATACTTTACTTGAAAATAGAAAATAAAATTAAAATCTAATTTTTACAAAAAGTCCAAAACACTTTTTGACAAAACACTAATTAATTAATTTCTGCTATTAATATGAAATAAATGACAATAATTTTTGTACTAATTGTTAGAACAATACTTAAATTATTAATTTATTAACAAAACAAATCATCAATTTAAAATTTAATATAAAATTATAATAACTAAAATTTGGTAACATTTCTGCTTTGCGCTCTTTATTGCTATGAAATAGTGATCATTAAACCAATTACTGATAAATGAGAGCTTGATGCATCATCAGCCTGAATTTAAATCAATTTAAACATTTCAATTGAATTTTATGATTTGATATTTGAGATGAAATTAATTTATGAGATAAACATATTCACATCAAAACAACTTTATCGCCAAAACGCCTATTCATTAATAATTCATTATTCAATAATTCTGTTTATAACTTGTTGTAAAAACATCATTAACTTCTTATCGGTTCGGAACAAATTTGCTAAAATTGCTTCAAATAAATCCTTTTGGCAATAAAAGACAAATATAAATAAAATTAAGATTGCATTTCGATATTGCTTTAGATCTCATTACATGTTTAGTCACTTCTTATATTTGAATAAATCAAAGATTAATATATATTCTACTAATCTTTGCATTTGATTTACAGGCAAATGAAATGTTGCGAAATATAAAATGCATTTTATTTGGAAATGCATTAAAAATTAAGTTTTATATTTAAAAAATATTAAGAACTTTTGCATTTGAGAAAATGATTGAATTATTTATTACAAATGTAAGACATCTTATGAATAATCAGTTGAGAATTTTAAGCTATAATTATGTTTTGAGTTTAATTTAATTTGTGCTAAAAATAATTTAGTAAAATCTAATTCTTCAGAGATTTGCCATAATTTCATAATTGACACAAAAGTTTAGGTATAGTTATAATTATCCAAATTTACGGCCGAAGTGTTTCGAATGGATTTAATTTAATTAGAAATAAAGGGCTCAACAAAAGAGAAGATAACGTTTGGATAGAGAAGAGTCTTTTGGAAGTTGGGATAAAACGAAACTTTGAAACCAAGAAAACTTCAATATTCAAGACATTCAAGAGTTTGGAATTATTCCGGAACACGAATAACGCCTTAAACACTACAGACTCTACACTCGACACTATTTGGTGAGCGAAGGAATATAAGAATATTCTTCGTATTTCTAATTGCATTTCATTAAACAATAACAATAACACTGAGAAATTTGAGAGAGAGAGAGAGAGAGAGAGAGAGAGAGAGAGAGAGAGAGAGAGAGAGAGCAGAAAAACAAGAAAAGGGAATAATTTATCGCTCAAACAAAACACAATAAACTTGAGAAAAAAAGTTCTCTTTTGTTATTCTAAAGACTAAATGAAACCAATTTCCTAAACGAAGGACTACTCAAAGACAATACTAGATTTGCATACGATATACGACAACAGTATTTCGTATATTTTAAGACTTTGTTTGCAACAACAATCTGGTCTAACCTAACAGTTTGTCTAGAAATTCAATTAAATTTACTATTTTAAGGTAGAAATACTCAATCTTTTCAATACATTTCACAACTTTTCTTATTTAAATATTTAATTCAACAAATTCTATGTCATTAACATAATGATTGCATTACCCAGGTTATAAATTCAGTAAATATTTATTATATAAAAACTGAATAGTATTAAATTTCATTATAACTAACTTATAATAACTTATTATTAAATTAAAATTTATAGTTAATTGGATTTTATTCCTCAATATTTTACCTCATTATACGACTATCCAGAATAACGAGAATTTATTGTATATATTTAGAACATTAGAATGCACGGGTAGTGCAGTTTGCGAATTTGCATACTTGTGCCTCATTCTAAGCTCATCTACATCTTCGCAAATCTCTACATCTCTCTCACTCTCCGCATAGACACACATCTAATTCGCGGTCTAATGGCAGTCGTGTCTCACTCTTGCATAATATGCAAAGCCATCACTACATCACTACTATCTCGATCTGAGCTCTTTCGCCAAACTAAAGCACATTATTCTTCAGTGAAATATTTCTACAAATTTTTCAAAAAAGGCACTCAAATCGAGTTTTCTTTTTTCATCTTCAATGAAAAATATGTTTTAAAGACATAGTTTTTATTCACAAAAGAGATTGAATAGGAAAAATCCACATTTTATTCATATTGGGCTCAAATAAATTACGTTATGAATACTGTTTACTTCAAACATTAAATTTGGATGAATAGGAAAGTGACAGAGATTTGGATGAGAGTTGAGACAACCGAAGAAAAGCCTAATTTAAATGACATTTTGTAAAATAGTAAATGACAGTCAATTACGAAAATATAAGACAATAATTATTTAAAGCTATTAAGAAAGTAGGCAAGGTTAGGCGAGGAAAGGCAAATGAGTAAGACCCGGGCAATATATAAATAAAGCGGATTTACTTACTACAGTAATAAGTTTTCATTTGTTTCCATCAATTAAGATAAGAAAAACGGCATTAAATTTATATAATTCGAAAGATTAAGATTAGAATTAATTGTTTTTTGGCAAATGATTAGTCGGAATATGAATAATTGAAGACAAAAATTAATGAAATAAAAAGAGAAATGATTGTTAAACTACTAATGACTGACTGCGTAAACACTTATTATTAAAGTGTAGCGAATATTACACTAAAATAGTAAAGATATTTATAAATTATTACACAAATAGTAGTGTTGGAAGAGTAATAAATTTAATCTCCGTATCTCTAATATATTGCATCTCTTGAAACCACTTAAACCTAAGCCAAGTGTAGAAAAACGAAAAGATATATTCGTTTTTCATTCTAATTGCAGTTAAAGTTAGCATTAGTTAGAGACTGAGCCAAAAAATTATGTTTTCTCAACAGTTGACTAAAAAAACAAATTAGTTATGAAAATACAGTCAATAACTCTGCAAACAAACAGTGAGTTCTATTAAAAATGCAAATACCATCAGAAATATCCCAATAGTGTATTAGAAAGTCAGCTTAAAAACAATTTTTTCTATTTCAAACTGTATATGAAAACGAGTGTAACTAACATATAGTATAAGTCTTAAAAAGAAGAAAAATTATTTATTCCCAAAGTTAGAAAACTTTCAAAAATGCATTGAAGTGAAAAAATACAGTTCTAACTGCTCTATGCAAATGTCGGCGATATGTATATGATATGCGAACGGAGTATAAGAGAAATCCTTTGCATACGAAGTCTGCAGTCGAATGCTGTCAAACCGTAAGCTCAGATCAAAGTTATATTTTTTATTTTGCGCTAAATTTGCATATTTTTGGATCACAAACATAACAAACTCTTTAAGACGTCGAAGAAAAAGATTGTGTTCACAGAAAAAAAAGTTAGAATAAAAATAATTCAAATTCATTGAATTCATTGTTTGGATTTATATTTATATATTGTATTCGACTTTCATGTCTTGTGTTTTAAATGCGAATACAAAGAGTGAGTCAGCGATGAGAGCCATAAAAGTGTTGGGAATGGGAGAGAAATGGAGCCAATGATGAAAATGTGTTTCCGATCAATTTTGGTATTAGATTCGACTAAAACTATCAGTTCTTAATAATAGCGGGTTTTCGGCACCGAAAACAAAAACCTAATGACAAGAGCTATTTCGGGCCAACCAGTGCTCAGTCGTCGAAATTATTCTACACTTCACTTACGGCTTTCCAAAAGTGGCATTCAATGACTATCAGATACTTTTGATGTATTCAACATTGTTTATATTTATAAACTTAAATTTAAATTTTATTTTTTGAATACATGTTTGAAAAAGTTTTGACAATAAAATATCTGCAAAACAAGAGTATATAAACTCATTTGTAAAACAAACTTTAAAAGTAAATATATGCTTAAAATCATAAAATTTTTAATTAAATTAGAACTTAAACTAAACATTTCGGTTGTGTATGAATACATTAAAGGATAAAAATGTTTTTTTCATATAAAAAGCTAATGAATGGAATCGCAAATATTTTCCCAAATAATATCTACACTATATCTACGAAAATATCGACAAAAATTCCGTTTATATGTAGTTTTCAGCACAAATGCATCGAAAATTCATTAATTAATTTGTTTACACAGAAATTCTTTGCAAAAATTTCAGTGTTTGCGTTCATTGAGGCGTAAAAATTATTTCTCATTCCATAACATTGAGAACTGGATGAGATATCTTACTTACATTGGCATTCGGTTCGGATATAATTTGTTTTGCAAAAATCGATTATTAGAATAAATAATTCAACGAAAAAATGTGTTTAAAAAATATTTTGAATTGATTGAAGAAAATAGACTTACCATTCGATCGATGGAAGCGTCAAATTTGAAGATCAGATAAGATGCAGAGATAACACAAAAACATTAAACAGAAATCCAATACAAGAGACAATTGGCGTAAAAGTAGTGAAATATCGCTTTAACTCTCAGTTTATTCTAATCGATACGAAAACACTAGTGAAGAGCGAATACCAGAAGAGATAAAAAACTTTTATTCTGTTCGAAGAGATTAAATCGAAAACCTGTAAACAATAATGAAGAAGGAATTGAGTCCATTAAAAATGAAATATACAATTGCATTAAAAAAACAAAAATAAAAGTTTGGAAAACAGTAGAAGAAGTGGAAGCGAATGGAAAGGAGGGATGAGTTGGAAAAGTGTTTCGCTAAACAAAAACACAATTCTTAAAAATTCTATTCTTATGTATAAACATATATATGTTTTCGCTAACAAAAGAAAAAATGATATTTATCTTAATAATAGCATCGTTTGATCAATGGCTAAAATAGGCAAAAAGTTTTTGTGCTCTCTCTCTCTCTCTCTCTCTCTCTCTCTCTCTCTCCTCCCTCTCTCCTCCCTCTCTCCCGAGCTGTGTGTCGTAGAGTAAACCTAATATTGTTTGGCATTCATTTATTACAGAGAATTATTTGGCAAAATCTATGACATCAGACATCAGTTATATATCGGGTTCCGTAGCGTTACTTAACAACATTTATCAGTCGCTCATGTCTTCACATAAAAGAGCACAAAAAACAATGTATTTCTTATATACAGTACACTGCTATGTGAATGAGTCATGCCTTACAGTGCTTATCGATATTCTTTCACTGGATGCAATTGATAGTTTTTAAAGGTTTTAATAAATAGCTAGATTAAAGCACATAAATAAATATGAAATTAATCTAAATAATAAAACTACAATTACAAATAAAAATTAATATTATTGATATAGTTGCAATACGAAATAAAAATAGTTATTTGAGAAACTATTTTAACAATTAATATATTTTAATACAATATTTTCTGACTTTGTTATAAAAAAGCAAATATTATAATTGTATTTAAGTTTTTAAAAAATAATAAAATATTAAAAAATAAAAAACTTTAATGTGTTTCAATCAAAAATTTTAGGTAAGTCCCCTGGCATATAAAAATTAAAAATATTCCCACTGGCTGCGCCGAACGACATTAAGTATTTTTATCTTAATTTTTTTTAACTGTTTTTATCTAAATAAGGTTAAGATAAATTCAGTTTAAATCCGGTTAAATTGGCGCTTTGGTGCCAAAAATCCACGCCATGACACTTTTGGAGTATATCCTACCTGATACCCCCCCCCCCTTCCTCCTATAATTATAAGCCACAATTTTTAGGCTCATACCTTACTTAACCCCTCCTCCTGGCTCAGTCGACCATCACATGTCTGATTTCAATAATAACTACACTTTGCAAACAATATACAGTAATAATAAAATTATAAACAAAGTTATTTACTAACATAATTACTAAATATTTAACAAATAAAAGCTAGATCATTTGTTTTGAAATTTGCAATTAACGGTTCATATTTAATAAAATACAAAACTTAATCACAAACTTAAAATTATCAATTTGTTGAAAAGTTTAATCAGAAATCAAATTGTATTTGTATGAAGTAAAGTCTTTAATCAATTACTGATTAAAAATATTGTTTTCAATATTGAGAATAAATAGCGAAACGAAGTATTGATTGGAACAAAAATACAAATAACGAGTAATTGTCAATCGATATTCATTTCCGTAATTTTGTTTGACTTTGCGATCAATTGTCTAATCAGTTAATAGA
This sequence comes from Porobelba spinosa, assembly GCA_034699545.1. Taxonomy (NCBI): domain Eukaryota; kingdom Metazoa; phylum Arthropoda; class Arachnida; order Sarcoptiformes; family Damaeidae; genus Porobelba; species Porobelba spinosa. The sequence goes on from JAQIYC010000023.1 coordinate 26,185, forward strand.
TAAAACTTTTTTCCAATCATTTCATCCAAAATATACAACAACAACAAAATTATTATTCAATGAATTGCAGAAATTTCTTATTAATTTATAGCAAAATATAAAAAATACGTCATTCTTAACATATCTAAAAAAGTTATCGACAGTAATTGTCGGGTCAATAGCCAACCATCTGGTTATCTGAGAAAACAACAGATCTAACACTTCATCATTCGATTGATTCGACGAAACATTAAATATTAGCGAAAAACTGGCAGAAAGAGCACCGATAGCCGAAACTAAGAAAAAACTTAATGCCTGTTCTGCCGATATATTAAGCATAAAAATAACGAATCGAACTGTAAGAGAGCTCAACAAATCATAGTTAGACTAACATACACTCTATTCGCTTACAGTTCTAATACATTTGTATTAATATAACATTTCTTTTTTCTCTCACTTCATAATGGCTAACAGTTTTGCTTCATTTGTCACTTCATTCTTATTCTAATCCCATCTTTTCGTCATTACACACTTTCATCATAAATCAGTATATTTTTTAAGTTAAACGAAATTTTCTTATTAATATTGTATTGTGTCAGTGTACCTTGCACATTTTGTTTAAAAAACTTTTCTCATTGTTTATTTATATATTTTTAGTTAAGATAAATACTTTTTATTCTCTCATATGAATAATATTTTATTTTCAGTGCAAAAACTATCCACAACAGAGACATCAGTTATAATACATGCAATGTATTGTCAGATCACATCTCGTGCGGCACTAGTATTACATTAACTTCTGTTTGAGTCGAAAGTTGTAATAAATTTTTTTAATCACATAAGAAAATAATATATCATTATATTTAATGCATATAAATATAGTTAGAGTGAGAAACCATTATTAATAACAGAATTGCTCTTTCGCGCGCTCTCCCTCCCTTCTCTCTACCTCCCGCCCACCC
>JAQIYC010000024.1:0-26969 GCA_034699545.1 Porobelba spinosa
AATCTAAAGACTTTCTTCAGTGCAATAACTTAAAGAAAAAAATATTTAATTTTAAAGATAAAACAGAATCAAAACGATCGGAAAAAACGAGTTTCACTAAAACTTTTTTCTTATGATATTTCTATATATATTTCAATAAAAAGAAAAACTTGAAAAACGATTGAAAAACAAAATTTTAGATTAAATTATGTAAAGATGTGTACGATTACAGACAGTGTGTATATAAAGATTTAATTAAAGTTAAAAACATTGCAAACATTGCATAATAATTATGCGAACGATTCGAATGGCTTTCGATTGGATTCGAGTCTCAGACCTGACAGTCCAGACCTTGAGTTGGAAAGAGCGGAGAATTAGCAAAAATAAGCGATCAATCAATTGATTTATAATTAGAACTTTAGATTAACTAATAATTATCAAATGGTTTTACTTTTGTTTTTATACCATTTTTATTAATGCATTGCCTTTTGGTCTTCATTTTAGTCTTACTTTTTATATAAACTGATTCTCTCTCTAATCGAAAGCTTATATAATGTCTAAATGTATGCGAAGTCTAATAAATTAAAAGCTGGTCTTCACTGGAACCCAGTGGTGGTTCTCTTCATCACATGCAGAGCTATGCTGTTTGTTCTTGTGCTCAATTCATATCCAAATCTGTTGCCATTCGGTGTCCAAACTCTTTTCAAACAGATTTCTCGCTTTCGGTCGATATGTATTCAAAATTCTATTCGAAAATTAAGCAAATTTTTTATTATTAGAAAAAAAAACAAAAACTAGATTTTAAACAGAATTTAATGTAAAATAGGGAATAAAAGCATAAATAAGAAGTAAATAAATAAAAACTAAAATATATAATCAATAATAAAATTCGTAGAAATAAGATAAAAAATATAATCACATCTCCGAAGAGATGAGTTGTAAAGAGTGAGACATTTGGATAGAAAAAGAGAGAAGACATGCGTTCTGTCAGTGGTTTTGATTGTATGGCTTCAAAGTGAGTACAATATACTAAACGACAGAATACAGTCAACTCCTGGAGATTTATAATAAATATTACGTAAAGAGTATGAGTTGTTGTATTAGTGCATTGCTCTGCACATCCAAACCATTACTTAATAGCTTAGCCGAGGCAGTGCTCAAAGTTGAATATCATTTTTTAGGTGCCATTAACTTATAATATATGATCAAACATATCGAAATACTGTACTAACATTATATACAATATTAGATTCGCTTCTATTTAGTTATTTTATTCGCAATTTTCCTCTACTTTTGTATTGAATTTAAATACCGCACATATCGTATGTGAGTAGAAGACACTGACCTATCGATTCGAGCGACAACACAAACACTTCAATCAATATATAATTTACTGTAATTACGATTAGGCGTTCAACTCATTCCCAATATATTAATCTAAACTATAATTCAATATATTTTAATGTCATTCGATATTCTGTTTACTACCACTCGAGACAAATATTTTGTAAGAATGCGGTTATTAATTAATACGAACCTGAGCTCAAACATTGTTTATATTAATTGAAATTTTCAATTAGGGATTATATTCGGATTAATTGAAAATAAAATATAAAACTAAACCAATTGTTGGAAACAAGCAATTCTTAGCTTTGATGGCAAACACAATACCAATCGCGATGTGCATATCGTTTAAGTCGTGGGAAAAATTAGGACAAAACCATAAATCCATAGCCGGAGGGGTTTTACCGACAGTAAAAGGGAGCAGAAAAGGCAGATATGGCTGAAACGCAGAGAATCGCACAGAGCTATGGCAACGGACAAACCCGAACACTAATGCTTAGACTTGAATACAATTTACAATTGAATGGAGAGTCGAATGAGAAAAATGAGAAAAACGAGTTTCACAGCAAATCCACATTATATTCAAAATAGCATTTTTACAATATATACAATAATAATAATAAATATATTATTTTCTATAATCTCCAACTGTTTTCAAGTCCAACAACCGATCGATAGCTCAAAACAGAAAAATTATTATTAAAAAAAGTATGAATTCGAAAGAATTACAATTTTATGTCATTTGTCATACTTTGCGATCGGAATAAAAATTTAAAAAATAAAATAGAAAATCGATTCTCGAAGTTGTGGGTCGACTGAGGGTTAAAAAATAGAACGAAATGTTTGGATCAGAAATAGAATTGCAAATAGAGTTTAAGGGAACAGAATCAGTGATTAAATGCGAAAACAAATTGTTGACTTTGAAAGTACTTTCTCCAAACAAATCGCATTCGGAGCACAACTCCGATTCGCAACACATTTCAAGATCTAAACATCCACTCAAACCAAGAGTTCATCGTTTTATATACCATTGCGTCATATATTTAAGCATAAGTTTGCGAATATACAGCAGAAGACATATTAGAGTTGAATATCATTACAAATACAATACAATTGATTACAAAAAGGTCGACGCGTTTACTATAGAGTATACGAATTATGCAAAAACTGACTCAATATTTAATTAATTGACTGAATATTCTTTAATATGTTTATACGCTTTGGAGTTTTATGTTATATAAAAAAATTTAGAAGTTATATTTAAATTTAAAAATAATCAAGTTTAATATCATAAATAACTGATTCCTTATAATTATAAATAAAATTTAAATTAATTGAAAGTAAACCTTAAATAATAACTAAATATTGAAAAATTGAGACAAACATCTATATATAGTTCTGATAATAAGTAATAAATATTATGTGAATAAGTAAAACGAAAAGAGCGGCGAAAAAGAGAATAGATATTGAATTGAATGCATTGAATGTATCGCAAGTTTTCTTATCATTTTATTATAAACACATTCGTAGACATAATGTGTCGATAATAAAAAATTTGGTTAAGAAATGAATAAATAGTGTCGTAAGGGCTCGTCAATACTGTCGAAAAAATAAAAGGAATGGCAGCTCAACATGAAAATAGGGATAGTTAGCAGAGAGGAGAGGGAAGGAGAGGGAAGGAGAGGGACCTTAAAACGTGAGATAAAAAACAGTTTGCAATTTGAATGGGGCTGAGAGACACGACATGGCACCCGGCATAACACCAGAATGAGGTTGTGGAGAGAGGCAGGTGATGCAAATATCCTGAGCGCACAGGAATATAAATTGCATAAAGCAAACGGCACACACAGCAAGCTATTGGCCCACACGTGCCCAACGCGTGCTATTTCCTCGAGCGCTCACGTATGCAAAACCCGAAATACATATAAATTTTTAAAAACTTTTTATGTCAGTTAAGAGACATTCCTAATCGAAGTGTAAATTCTATCCTAATGTGCATAGAGTTGTAAAGCCTGTATAGCATGTATAGCCCGGAGTAGTGCAGAAACAGAGAGACATTTTTGATGCATTGGTCGGTAAGTATTTGTTGCCGAAAACGCTTGAGTCGAACATCTGCTCAGCACTGATTAGAAGACCGTTATATCGAAAATGCCTACAAAATAGTAGACGAGAGAACAGAGAGCGAGAAATATAATACAATACAATCCCAACGTATGTCTAATATATTATTTGCAATACATATAAAAAGAGGAATTGAAAGTGAAATGCATTTTCGGTTCCGAATCAGACGAGAGTACAGACGAACAGAACTTTCGCTCAAAGCTATTCAAAACACATAATCCTTTTGAGTAAAACTTAATTGTATTTAACTTTTCCATAAGACTTATTCATGTTTATGAATAGGTGTAAAAACTTATTTATAGCTATTTTTATGGCACATATGAAATGAGTTCTCAAATACTCTAAACGACAAGACTTTCCCAATTCTCGCGAAGACCTGATTGCAGGCGAACGACAAACTTATATCTGATTCGGAAATTCAGTTCTGATTCGAGATTTGGAGAGAGTGTGGAAACAGATATACATATATATTAACGAAACAAATGTAAACTAAACCATTAAAACAGTAAACAACTGATTAAATGAGAAACTGAGAGAAAATCATTGCAAACATTGCAAATGAAAGGATTGAATATATGCTAAGCCGTCACTTCAAGTGTTAGAAAACCAAAATATAAATCTGAAAAATTAATACTCAATAAAAAGTGCAAAACAAACAAAAAAATTGTTTATCACACAAACAGATGAGTTGATTCTAGAGATGAGATATAGATATTAAGTGTATATAAAAATCTCAATTTTCATTTCATAGCAATTTATTTGGGAAACAGACAAATCATAGCGTTTTATCAGTACTTCTGATATTGTTTATCGTATTCGGTATAAGAATATAATTCTAATATTTTATCCTTTGCTCCCATAAAAAAAGAACAAAAAATCTGTAATAAACTCAAAGTCAAGTCTAACACCAGTTTGTAGTCATAATTCTGTAGGCAATGGATGAATGAGTTTCGCCTTCGGAATGGAATACTTGTCTAAAGCAAAGTACAGAAAACACATGAAAGACAAAACCAGTCTATCTGAGCGAACAGCACAAACACCACATAAGCTCTTTTGGTGGTTAGTGCAGACAAACAATTATAATTATCGCTAAAAAAATAATAATTTCAAACATACATTCGAAAGATTCGAATGCATTTATAAATTATTGCTTAAAAATAATTTTTGTTGAGTTTAGCAAATCGTATGGAAGTTGTACTAAAAGAAAGGGAAAAAGGGTTTCGCCAATACTTTTCGGATTTCTAATTGTGTGAATGCAATGCAATTGATTGCGAATAGGATTTGCAGAATAGGTCGGAAACAAAAGTTTTCGAATAATTCATACAACGATTTATTCGACAGACATTATAACTATTAAGTCGTATAAACGCTTTCTTGGAAATAGTCATCGAATCTCGATGTTAATGGCGTTGGAAAGGGAACTCATAAACGGGCCGCGAAGAGCACTGTTAGCACGGAGTTGCAGAACATCTATCTAACTATCCATCACTACGTACTCGAAACACAAACATATATTTTAGGAATATATTGTCTGTATTTTATTTTATTGTTTTTCATTAGAAGGCAAAGGCAAAGCTAATGCTATGAAAACAGTTGAGAACTTTCACTCTCTCTCTGTGTGTGGTATCAATGCTAAGGATTGACGACAATTCAGTACATAATTAAATGTATTAAAACCTGATTTAGATCTAAATATGAGAAAAATCCTCCAAAAATAAAAATCATATGCCTTTAGAAAATAATAGTTGAAAATAGCGACTAATTATTACACATATAATGTGTTATAAATTATAACATTGAGAACTCAACACCAAAACTGCAAAAACAGAAATAAAGAGCGAAAGACATTGAAAAAGATTTTTGAAAATAGAAAAACAATAATTCGAAGCAATCGTATGAATGCTTTTATGATTCATAACACTTATGAGAAAAGTAGAGAATAATTATTTCGAAATTCTAACAAATTATTTTCGGCATTAAATTAACTAAAAAGTATTACACAATTGGAATTGGAATTGGAATACAGTATTGCGTTATTGACTGATTAGTTTAGTTTAATATCAATTACTTGTCATGAAATCTGATTTCCACTAAAAGAGAAGTCGAAGTAGATATGAAAAGAGGAGAAGAGAGGCAACGGAGGGAAGGAGTGGAGGAATATGGCCAGTGATGAAGCGAATAATAGGCAGTCGTCTGTTCTCTAATACAAACTTTATGGGGAAGAGGAGAGGAGAGAAGAGGGAGAGTTGGGATCGACATGAGTGTCGATCATCGCTATGGCAACACTAGTAGAGGAGAGTGAGGGCCAGACACGTGCATCTGGCGATTGACAAACTCTAACTGTGCAATCGGCAGATCTGGCAGAATCTCTTCGAATGTGATGCTGAGAGTGAGTCACACGTTGTCTGATCTGCTCTTTATATTATGTATGGCATCGAAGCAGATATGCATCACTACATCATTACATATGAGTCGCCAACACAACAACTCGGGTTCTGATCCGTACTCTATCTCATTCTCATTCTCGTTCTCTTCTCTTCCCGTAGTCGGGATTGACGGCAGTGTTAATGCATTTTATTTGCTTTGGGCTTCAGATGGGCTTCAGTTGGGCTTCACTCGCGACGACTCTTAGCATTAAATTCAATTCAAAATATATATATATAATTCTGTGCGAAATGTTTGAGCGAATTGTTAGTGAATGCAATGCAATAATAATAATTGGAGAACAAAAATGCGTTCGGGTTTCCAACCATTCAATACAATAGCAATAAGAGCATTGAGTGGAGAGGACAGGGAGGGCTGGGAGTGAAACAAATCTGCATTACTTTTGTGCCAATCTCTCACTAAACTGATCCGTCAGAGAGAGAAAGAAAGAATTCTCATTATATTTATAATATTTGCGTTGAATTAAAACCAAATGCAAAGAGAGATATGAGAAGAAGTGCTGCAGAACTGATCCAAAAATTTCTAATTCGCAGAGAAAGAGGAGAGAGGTTTTGGGCTTAAAATATATTACATATTTCATTGACCTTCTGATGGATTAGATTTTATCTAATGTTTAGAAAAAATATAAGTTTTTGCAGCAGTTTTGCCGTTTAGATAGATCTGTAGTTTTTGATCCGTTTCCAAACGTATAGCCATTTTGATGTACAGTATATGTAAGCAATGATTTGCAATTAGAGAGAGAGAGAGAGAAGAGTGGAGTTGAAGTAATTTTTAATAATAAATTTAAACCTTAAATGTTATCAACTTCTCAACAGTTGTAGAGATAAGCGCAGAGAAGAGAGAAATGCATTTAATGCCAAACATTGTAATACAGGTCAATCACATTCACTAATACTTAATTGAGTTTAAAAAATAAATTCTGTTTCAGTTAATTGATATATATTTAAGTTTTCGTTTGGGTTTGGGTTCTAAAAACTGTTATATAAAAAGTTGTTGTCATTTGTTTACATAAGCTGTGCGTTAGAGCTCTCATATTTCGCTTTCGAGAAAGAATATACACTTTTAGGCGAATATAAGAATATTATTTCTAAAGTCGAGTCGAGAGGCATTCAACTACTGGCGTCAGATAAATGAGTGAAGTGCCTGAATGGCTTGAATCAGTTACTCAATGCAAAACTGCTCAAATGCTCCTGGACCACTGCAACTAATCAACTGGTTGAAAATGGGCAATGGGCGAGGGAGTCGAGTGGGGGGAGGAGAGTCCAACTCTAATCAATATTTCATATCAAATACAAATTAAAATTTCCAAAAGGGCATCAAATTAATAAATACTAATAAAACAAATAAAACCTAATAATCTCACAAAACATCAAATAATTGGTTCGGTATATAAAACCTCTTCGGAAACCAAATACAGTCAAAAAGTTTCGCTTAACAAACGATGTTTCAGTTTAAACGAAAAATGTTTTTAAGGAATGAGTAGAAAAGGCGTCTATTTTTAAATTAATACTTAAATAAAATATATGCAAAACCCGGTCCAACACTCAAAAACATTATGATTTATGAAATATAAAAACCTTATTCTCCGAATCTGTTCTGCCATTCCTTCAATTGATTGAAAACTTATTTTATTATAATTTAAGTCAGTGTTGGCTTTGGTAACCAAAGAAAACATAATCTGAAAAATGGGCAAAAGTTTTAATAGCTCTGCATATAATGAATGGCTAGAAACTGATATATGAAATGTGTTATTGCATAGAGTTTTGCACATTTACACAATACCCGGTACAGTGAACGAAGTTGTGTTAATACAATACAGAGTTGAGAGTATTTGAAATTTTTGTTCGATAGCTATAAATAGATTCAAACAGAGAGTGATTTCGAGTTCAGTGGAGGAAAACTATTATTATTATCAGAAAAACTCAATTCAAAGCGTAGAGCAAAAAGAGCTCAAAATTTTCAAAACGTTTGAATGTGTGTAACAGTGGAGGGAGGGGTCGGAAGAGGGGTTGTCATCATATTTATGCCGGCAGTGCCTTCTTATTCTTCGGGTCTTCGAGACTTCTTTCCTAACGTCTTGGCGTTCGGACAGCAAAACATTTAATGCATTTTCGACTAAATTTGTTCAAACTTTGAGACAACCTGTGCTTTACTCTTGTGCTCTACCTTTCCATTCATGTTAGAAGAGACAGAATATTTTAGTCGTATATAACATAATAGTATATAAATAGTATTTTCCAACTGAGGAGGGGATCAAACAGCAGAAGCACCAGAAGGTAGAACACCATTCGATCAGAGGTCTGACTGAATCGAGTGCTCAAACAGAACCGAAACTAAAGCTTAAAATTGAGGCAAAAATTTCTGTTCTGTTACCGAAATCAATGGACAGGGATTTGAAAGTCTTTAAAGGGAAACACATATACATTATAATGGATTGAGACTGTGATTGGCATTCGGTAGGAGGCTATCAGTGAGAGAGCACTGGCAGCACTGGCAGCACTCTTATGGTTAGTTATGGCCCAACAAAATCCTATTGAGTATTAAATCGAAAATATTTTTGAATACAAGATATCCAAAGGTTTTATGACTCAAATGACTTCTCTGTGTGTGACGATAGATAGGAATGGCAGCTCTACTACTACTCTAATTCAAAGCACTGCCATTGAAAGCACCGGCAGATTGTCTTCAATTCAGTGGACATCACCAGAAGTACTGATATATTAGTGGAACTGCAGTTACGCACCAATGGCTCGAATAGCGAACTACTGAACGCAAAACAATTGTGTTTCGAAACTAAGACACAAATGATTGGAAGAAATATAATGTTATATAAATTCGGTTCAATTTATTCTTTTGATTAGTAGACTCAGAGCCAGTGAGTGGTTCCACTGCTTTCGACAGCTATTGCCAGAAGGCATCCAAACAAATTGAAACCTGGTCTTCAATATGCTTTTCTATGCATTCACTCATTTTTAATGCAATTATTCATTTTAATGCAATATCTAATCATTATTTTGTTGCGAAAATTATCTACAAATTAATCGCCAAAAGAAAAGAATACAATTAATATATAAATACAATGTTATCGCAAATAAGTTAAATATTTAGTAAAATAACAAAAAAAAAGTGTCAATAAATTGTCTGAAGCGATAAAAAAGTAAACGTAAAAACATAGTTTCAAAAGAATATATATAATATGTATTAGAAAAATATAATTTACTGAAAATTATCTCTCAATCTATGAATTAAAAACATTTTTAGTGAAAACAAATTTCTGTCTGAATAAAAAATTCATAAACTTTTGAAGGATAGACACATTGAAAAACAAAAAATAATTAACGAATATTATGATTAGTATTAATGATATTTATGGCAAAAGAGAGTATTTGTGTTTTGCCTGAATGGCACAGAGAAGGGCATCGTATCATCACTTTTATCGCTAAATATTTTTACACTCTGTGACTGACTGTCTGTTTGACGTCAAATGCAGGTGTGTTTACATATTAGGACAGCTGATGATACAATACATTTCGGAATTATATTTTTATTCCAACACTAATTCTTAATTCCACACAATTTTCGACAATACTATTCAATAAAACTGTATTTTAGTCGAAATACATAAATAAATAATAAATTATTGGCCACTTAAGTCAAACAGCTATTCGTGAATCAGAATAAATACATACGAAGAGTAAATGACAAAAACATTGAGTCATTTGATTTCTAAGATAATAGACATTTCAAAATACAAAACAATTAATATATTCTTAATTTAATTTTATTGCATAATCTCTTCTAAGTATATAAAATGTATTAAAAGTTATACAATTGCAAGAATTATACAAATTTTCGAAATATAAATATAAAAACCGAAAAAGTTTTAGCGAAGTTTTTGGAAAAGTTTTGTTCGTTTAAAGTGAAACGAATGAATGACAGAATAAAATGGTTAAAGAATTAAAGAAAAATCGTTTTGAAATCTATTTTAGCAAAACCTTGTGTTTGAAGTGCAATAATTGCAAAACAAATATTAGAAATATTTAGTAAAAATAGATTTATTAAAATATATTTTAAAAGTTGTGTCGAAGTTGTTCACGAGATTGGGTTGAGAGGGAGGGCGAGAGAGACGAAATTTGAATAACTGTTGGCACCAGATCTGGAGTGCAATCGAGTTTAGGTATTGGCGTTTGAAGTGAACATATTTTTTCGACAGAAGTCCGACCGAAAAACTCATGAATTTCCTTATAATTCAACGAATTTTTGTTTAGAATAGAAGTAGTTCTGCAAAGCCATTGAAAGAGAGGACCCGGTTATGGATTGTTGGCAGAGGAGAGTTGGTTCAGCGATACGATTACGACATGCACTGTTGAATGGGGGTAAGGGAGGACAGGGAGGACAGGTGGTATGATTCCAGGAAGCCTGCATTCGGCGAATGGACTCCACATCGATCCCAATGTTCGATACATTCGCACATTTCTAATGCTTTTATAATTCCTTACTTTGAGTGCATTTTCTTACAGATATTTCTATCAATTTTAACAATTTTCGGAACCAATTGACCCCGAATTGGGTCATCAGTAAAAATATAATAGCAATAAAAATCCTAATAAATGAACTCAAATAATCACTTTCTTTATTTAAGATAATCACTCAAAACAAGAAGTAATTCCAAGAGTTTTAGTTCTGCTCTTCAGACCATATGCTCTACTCATAAAATATATGATATATTGGTTTTAATCCAAATATTTCTGATAACAGACCCGTAATAACTAAAATATGATTTTTTTGCAGACATTCAGATTCGAGATAAATAGTTATATTTTTTACTCTCATTTCAGTTGAGTTTGCAATCAAATCATATATTTTATGACTACTTTCTGCCGGAAATTGAATAAAAAAGAGAAAAATATTAGATTAAACTAAAGACTGAGACATCAAAGTCGACATTATTTTGAATAATAAATGAATTAAAATAAGAACAAATAATAACTATTCGAAACTTCAAATAATTAATTGTAACCAAAACTCAAGTCGATATCGATTGGCCTTTTGTTCCAATAGAGAATTAAAGCAATTTAAGTATAATTTCAACAAAAATGCATAAATATATCAATTATTTAAATATAAAAACTTTAAAAGAAATTACACTTAAAAATGAGTCGACAACTTAAAAAACTAAAGAATTTCAAAATAAAATCGTCTTTCACTCTCTGTAATGCATTACAAACCCGAATCATGTGATCGACTAAAGCCTTGAACATCACATTGACCTGAATTTTATTTTTTTAGTGTAAAAAAATACGTTTTTTCAAGTGTAAAGAAAAACATCAAAAAAATTAATACAAAAATTTTTCAATTCAAGAGACGAGAAAAAAATGGGAAAAAAGAAAGATTGTGTGCATTGAAAGCCAGAGCACATATAAAACTGCCTGAGAGTTAAGTGGAGATTCTTAGCTATAAATTTAATATTGATATGGAATAGAGTGGCAATAGTGGCGAATATGTTGGAGATATTTGCGGTAAATCGTTAGATAATTAGTCGTAAGCCTTGGATCAGTATTTTCACCTTCACTTCACTTCGAAAACAGTGAGCAGTGATTGCATCGATCGACTAATTAATGATCGACTGAATCGACTCATCGGTTCTCGATATACAATCGGCGCTAAAACATCTAAAACTGGTTTTTATTCAATTTAAACGCGAATCCAAATATGTTCTCAATATTAAACTTTTATTCAAATCTAGAATAATTCTTGAAGATTTAAAAATTAGTCAATAGCCATTTCAGATAAAATAGCAACTAGCTATCATGATACTCCTTGTACTAACTTATTCATAGCAAGTAAAGCAACTTTGAATGAGCAAAACCTCTAATAAACCCAATCCATAAAACCTAATTCGAACGACAAATGATCCTTTTCCACCTGAGTGTACATTGTTATCCAGGTATAAAAATGTACCAGTACAGTATAATAAAATCAAATAAAAACTTGTTTTTAATTTAATTTCAACGCTCGAATGAGACGTTTTGCAGACATTTTGTGATTTAAAAACTGAAATAAACTTTATGTCGACGTTAGACCTGTTCGGGTACTCAATGCGAAAGTGAATTAATTATTAATGACTTTTCGTTATTATTATGCAAATCGACAGCTCGTTCTGTCTATCAGTTTGCGTTCAGCCCTTAATATACTCTTTAGTTTCTCTTAATTTTGATGTTTGAGCTGAGAGTGAGTTAACGAATGAATGAAAATTCATGAGAGAATAGAAATATAATAAGTGAACAGACATTACAGACATTAGTGGTGAGTACTGAGTGAGTACTGGAAATGACCAATACTTATGACATTGATATCAGTGGGAAAGTCAAACTTTTCAGTAAAAAAAGCTAAAAGCACAGTCATGTTTGCCTTAGAGCACAAGAGCACAAGAGCGCCGTATGAGAGGAAATGAGAAAATGATCGAAACAAAAATTAAATAAATAGAAATAACTTCATAACTAATAGCTATAGTGATTAAACCGAATGAATAACTACTTAAATGAGTGAATGGATTAAATTGAAAAACACATAACAATTAAGTGAAATATATTTTAAATATATGGAGAGAAGTCTTTATTTCGAATTCAATGTTAAACTCAAAAGCCATTAACGCAGGAAATCGATAATCAGAACAGTGTTTAAAGAACATCATTATTATTGTTGTTCGCAGTGAAGGTGACCTAACTCTCAGTCCTTCAGTCCTTGCGAACCGATTTGTTTCTCAACGAAAGCAAACCCTACGAGCGCTAACACTACTCTAACAAAACCAAATATTTCTTTCCTCGAGCTCTTCCGTTCGCCGATCTCTTACGTAATATCCTTTCGATTAAATACTTCTCTTCTCTCTCCTCTACTCTCACTCTCTCTCTAAGCAAAACTAAAAACCAATTCAGAGGCGATCCTCAGATTCAATGTCCTTAAAAATATTTATTTCGTAAAACAATTCAAGTTTTCCTTTTAGTTAGCATTTAATACATTGTTAAGCAATAGAGAAGAATATATGATATATAAAAGTAAAGCATAATTAAGTAAAAATATGATAAACAAAACATTGTTACTCATTATCAGATCAATTGTGTAATTAAGTCAAGCGAGAGATAAATCACTTGAAATATGTTTAACAACACATAAGAGAAGAAATAGTAGAAAACTGAGACATGTTTTTCACTTTTGATTTCACTTTAAATTTGCAATTATTCGGTATAACCGGTGAGTCTAAGAATGCAAACCTTTTTGATAAAAAAGAAATAATTCAATTTTGAAAGAAAAATATGAGTCTATTGACAACAATTGCAGAAACATATCATTTTAATCATTTATACCGAAAAATGTAAATAATTTGAGTTTTGATTAAATAGTAGTGAAATCGAATCGTGAGTCTCGACTGACGCCGAATGTTGAGCCAAATAAGTATTGTTTAATCGAAATATTGTAGAGAAATGAACCAAAAGTGGAGCTAAAACTGAAAAACAAATTTAGAAACTTATGGAACGGACGAACATATCAATAGACTTAAGATATAAAAACAGTCTTTGAATTAAACAACAATTTGAGAGCGAAGAGAGCGATGAGAGTTGTGTTCAATACCTAAAAACCGATCATTTTTTCAATTTATATATATTTAAAGTACGTAATAATGAAGAATAAATTGAGCAAAAAATTCCGGACAGAGAGTGAAAGAGAGCGAAGAAAAAGTTGAAAATTATATTCTATTCTCTATTTGCAAATCGGGTCCCAATAGAACGAAATGAATAGAAAACAACACAAAGTTTTCGCCGAAGTAGAGAAGTAGACATAATAACAGTTCTCTCACTCGAGCCCTAAATACAAGACCTACTGAAGAGAACAGAACTGAACAGAAGAAGAGAAAAAAAATTTTGAGCAAAAAGTAGACAAAATTTTTGGGGCCTTTTCTGCACAAATAGGTGTGTCTGAGAAAAAGGAAGTGCGCTTCGAATGGTACTGAAAACTATGACTATATGTGCGAATCCTTTTAGGAACACAACTAGAAAAATATAATTCAATTTTTGCCCCAAAAACACAACTCAATAATCACTGAAAGCCTAAACTCCGAAATCTAATCATAACAGCTATTGTATTATAGAATACAATTGAACTAAAGTTTATTGTTTTGTTGAAAATTTAGAAAAAGTACTAAAAGTAATCAAAATTGAAAATAACTTATAAGTTATAACTCATATTCGAATAGTCGAGTAATTATAAGAGCCATAAATGTTAAGCAATAAAAAGATAGTTGAGTCTAACGAGTGTTCTGTTGTTGGGGATCGTCGGAGTCGGCAGTCGGCGAGGGATGGGATGGTATAACACATTTAGATTGTGCAGTCAGTTCAAGGAGAAATCGTTAGTCGAAAGTAGGACTAAGTCATTAGTCTAATAGTTTAGATCAGGAGCTGCTCTCTCCCTGTCCTCTCTGTGCTCTTCTAAATCTCACTACAACACAAACCCATAGCTTTGCAGCAAATCTTCGGAAACACAATATTTTTGTGTTATTTTTGTATTACATTAAAACTTGAGTATTATAGTCGAGTGCATAGTATGCATACATACCTACAAACTCTTATCGACATCTCTTTTGAAGATCCGAAACACAGTTTACGAACAGATATATTGTATTAGTATTAGTATTAGTATTCGTCCAACAGTTCTATAAATAGAGTGAAAAAATAGACGAAAATAGAAAATTAGTTTTGAAAAAGACTACAAAACTTTATTGTGTTTTTCTCAACAATAACAACATTTGAGCGAACATTTGAGGCAAATATTTTTGATTCGCATATATTGTCTATTTATTTATTGGCAACAATAACAGTGAGTAAGAAGAGAGGGAACAGAACCGAACCAACAGATAGTCTGAGTATACGAGTTATTACAGGAGCGGTGACTACAGAACCGAAACGGCAGTAAACATACAAAAAATAATTGTAATAATAATAAATTGTTTCGAAATTTCATGCAATCAAATGATTTAATTTGAAATTTAAAATAAAATCTTGGATTTGTTGAACGGAGACATATTCGACTCAACCTTCACTGGAGGCGATTCTCACATAAACTATTGATACAAATCTTTTTTTAATAATTCTTTTAATGTAATATAAATTTAAATTAAGACAATCAGACGAACGAGACTCGACTCGGATTGAGACAACTGTAAGCGAATTAGCGAAAAGCCATTGAAAGTCATGAAAATTATTTTTCATTTCACTTGTTCTCGGTTTGAAAGACTAAAACTTTCATTAAATACGATATTTTGAGTGAATAATTCCCACGCCCTTGAAGTCGGGTATATAAGCATGACTTACAATATCATACAATTACTACAACCAAATCCAAAAGACCAGAAATTTCAAGACTAACACTAAATCATTAATTAAAGACAATATTATAAACACTAAAAGAGATTTTTTAATGTATTCGTTATATACAGAATATAATTGCATAAACATTGTGCTCAAAAAGCTCAACATAATCTTCCCAAAACTGTACATCACTTGTAATTAATTGTTGTTTTGCAGCAAATAATTCCTTAATTCTTGTTTAATATTATAGTTTTAAATCAAAAGCAGATAATAGATAAGAAACTGAAGAGAATTGAAGTTTATTTTCATTATAACTCAAATTATATTAAATTTGTAATAAATTATTGCCTAAAAACTCATGACTCGGATCAACAAAAATGATTTTGATTTCAATTTTAAAAAACAAATAAACGAAACCAGTTTTGAGTGATATTTGAAATTAACGATTGAATAAAGAATTAAATTAATCTCTTTTAGAAAGAATAAAAAATAAATTCGAAAAAAGTTTTATTTTTAAATGTTTTGGTTGTTTTGAAGACAAAATTTATTCCGAAAAACAAAATCGAAAACTTCGTACGATTTTGTAGTTTGCAATCCAAGCGAATCAATCAAATTTGATTGAATGGATTTAATTAAAACTAAAAAATAAAATTACTTTAAATTACATTATTATAAACAATTGGTTGGATAGAGAGAAGACGAAGAAAATAATGAAAATAATGGGAATAATGGCTCCGAAAACGCGAATTTGAATTCGAGTGAACTCTTGTGGAGATTGCAGTAGTGATACCAAAGAGCAAAAGTCGTGATTCTAATACTGAAAACCCACACAATTAACGATTATATAAAAGTTATATAAAAGTTCGGAAATGCTATTCGTTTTATCACTAGAATTAATGCTTTTATTTTGTTTTTCAATAAAACTTAATCAGAAAAATAAAACTTTAATCAAACTCTAAAAAAACAAATGCCTAATAAATATGACAAAAATTCTAATAATAAGTTCTGTTACTTAAGCAACTAATAACTGAAAAATTTTATTATTGATAGAGAATATAAAAAAAGAGTAAAAGAGATAAATCAAAATCAAAACTAAAGCTAAAACTAAAACTAAAAACCAAAACTAAAACAAACAAATCAAACAAATCAATACTGTTTTAATCAAACAGCGAGTGTTTGTAAAGCGATAAAACCAATGCTTAAAACTTAACTTAACTTTAAGTTTATATTAGATTTTCGAAACGCAATGATTCTGAAGAGAAGACATTAATTACTATTCGCACAAGTGTTTAGAAAAGAGGATATCATTAAAAGCAGTGCAAAAGGAGTTTTTATATATCCTTTTCGATTCAATAACCCTATCATTTGATATAAGAGCTTAACTCACAAACGATTTTCACTGAATATCAATGTCTGAACGAATTAATAAATGCTTAAAAAATGTATTGCATTGACAGTGGAATCGAGAGTTTAAGAATAGCATATCCGGAGCCGGGCTGACAGGTGGCGGCCAATTATCCAAAGGCCAGCACTGCTCGTAACTTATTGTATGCGAATTGCAATTCATATTAATATTTTAAGTATTTCTACGAATAATAAATCTGTTGATCACGCGATGCAATCGAAAGGTTAAAGACATCGCAAAAGACAAATGAGAAAAACTAAATGTTTTAATCATTTAATTATATAATTATAAATTCAAGTCAAGAGTCAATTAAACCCGAATTTGTTTATATATTTCGCAGTTAATATATACGAGTTATCGTTGACCTCAGCATCTCATCAAACAGTTTATACGACCTCTGGGGCTAAACATTTGTTTTTGACTCGAACTCCAATATAAAGGCATCAAAAAAACAAAATTAAAAGCAGAAAACGGTTCGAATTTCGTTCATTTAAAAAATAATAAATTTATTTAGTTTTAAACACTTGTTAAGTCATAAATATAGCGAAGACAGGGAATGGCAGAGGAAGGCAGAGGCAGAGAGAGCCAGAGCTAGTGCTGGAAAGGCTGGGCAAACAGTGCGACAAACAAACAGTGAGAAGCGATTGAGAATGTGGTGTCAGAGCAGACATTCAGACACTACAGACACGACGCGATTTCGGGCCCAAAGATCCACAATATATCGTCTAATGAGAAGCTAAGAGAGAATTTGTGGACTCTTTGGGAAGACTAACGGAAATAAAAGATCTACTGATGGATGGATCGGTGTTTATGTATTTGCAAACTGAGGTCAGAGTGAAGGGTCAGCTCATGGGGTGGTGAGGAATGGGGTCGTCATCTCAAATACCCCCTTTAGGCAACCAAAACACCAAAACACATAAACACAATAATATTTGGCAAAAGATTTTTCAGTTCAACAAATAATAAACAAAAAAATACTTTAAACAGAAGTAAAAGAGAGACGAAGAGAAATATTTTAACAAAATCTTAACTTTTTATATATATTATGTCTCACTTTGTTTACCATTAAATGGTAGTCAGAAGTGAAGAAGTTGTCGAATATGTACAGAATGTGTGTGTAATGGAAGGCGAGGTAGTTCTCAATTTACATGAGCGCACATACCATCCCTTCACAAACTAAGTTTACGACAAACATAACAACTAATTCTCTTCATATTTATTCGGCCGGAGATTCGGTCATAATATTCGAGAAAAAATGAGTTCCAATAGAGTGGACAGTCGTCTCGAGTCAAGAAATGCAATGCCAGAGCCAGTGAATACTTGGAATCTCAATACAGATATCGAGTTATCCAGTGCTGGAGACAGTTCGAGAAAACAACATTTTGAGCACCAGTTGGAAAACCAATTAAATTTGAAAAGATATTAGAGATAAAGCATTAGAGGAGAGGAGAGAAGAGGAGACCAGAGATGAGAGAGAGAAGAGAAGAACACTTTTTGACTAATGTTTTAACTAAAGTCTTAGTAATTATACACTAAAAATGTGTTCGCGTTTTGGTTAATGCCATTGAAATAAATCGAAACCGAAATGGGGTTAAATTCAGACAATTTATTGATTACTTCATAATTATTGTATGAAAAAAGTATTTCAAATAATTTAATGAATATATTATTTGTGAAAATTTTATGCAAACTTCCAATACAATCAACGGAAAGAGCATTATGTTTATGATTTAACTATTTTAATGACTGAATGTAAAGCCCGAATAAAGTGTCAATTTTATCACTAAAACCATTAGTGAAAAAATGGAGAAATAAATAATTATATTGTTTGAGAGAAATGTGAAAAATAATAATACTTTTATAGTTAATAATAAGGATAAGTAAAGAGAAGAGAAGAATACAATTAATGATTAGACGCTATTCGTTAGGATTCGGTGTTTGTTAGCCGACACACAGTTGTGTCAAATGAGTGGAAATGGAGACCTAGTCTCGAATGAAATGTCAGTTCGGATGCCGAATGTCTACTATTTTCTCTATTCTCTACTCTCTTATTATTAGTGTTGGGTTAGGTATTCGAGAGTCCATTCGAGTAAATCAATCAAATGGTAAGTTATGTTTCCAATGCAATACAATCACACATTCATTAGGGACACACACATGGCGTACATCTGTTGTCAAATCAAGGACTGAAGGGTCGGGTAGGTTAGGCTCTAGTGCTGCTTCAGCTCTGTTCGGATGCCATCCTATCCCATGCACAGCAACCATAGCCTCAATACTAAATACGAGTTTGGATTTGTCTGATCCGTCTATTTTGGTTCGAAGAGAATACGATAATAGAATAGATTCGAAAGCAATAGCTTCGGGACATCTCATCAGTCGATTCAATGCAAAAAGTGTTCGTTTCTGACAATCAAATGCAAAACTTTATACTTAGTATTCAATCGCACAATCATTTCGTGAGTAAATGCAATCAATGGCAGAAAAATCGAAAATATTTTTTGATATAAAAATGGATGAGACGTATGAATAGCCTGTGATTAGAGACCAGAATATTATGAATGCCCTGAAGTAGGCATCAGATAAAAGTGAATCAAATGAATGTAGGTCTGGGTCTCACTATATCACTGATAGAATTGGCAAAAAAGTAAATAAATTTAAATTTCAATTAATTATAAACTTTATTCCGAACTTTCCTTTTGATCGGAAAATTGATGAGAAAAAGAAGAATTAATTATCGGTCGTTATAGCGATAATAGTCGGATAAATAGCAACAAAATTAAGCTAAAGATTACTTTTAGCTGAGAGGCAGACAAACGATAGAAAAGCTAAAAAAACATATTTTACTCTCACTTTCGCTATTTCTGTTCAGAGAAAACGAATAGAAAAAAGAGAAAACGAATTATAAACTGGTTTTGAATATAAAAGAAACGATAACTACAAACGAATTGTATTAAACAGAAAACGACTGAATCAAGTCATACGAGTTCTGTTGTAGAAGTGACTCGAAAATCAACTAAACTTTGAACAAAATCGGAGTTAAGACGAGAATTGCTTTTAGCTATGAGTTAATGGTATCCAAAAAATAACATAAATTCATATTCAGAATAGTCTGAGAAAAAAGAAGAGAAAAATTGTTTCGAAAAAATACTTCAAACGCTTTGGTAGTATTTAAGCGATCATTACTTACACTATTCGACTCATATTATAATAATTATTAGACAATTGTGTTATACGAATGTCATTACTATTGAATTGGGTTTCAAACTATGTCTCGAAATACTAAACAGATTTGACTTTCGGTGCGATCGGTAATCAGTCGAAAGAGAATAACCATTTGGCAACTCATTGGTCGCCATTGTAGTCGAAGGTCGTATTCTTGAGCACAAAAATGATGGTTTTGTGCTTTAAAAAAGAAGTCATAAATTTTGAATCTCCTGTCTCTGGAAAAAATGCTTCGAAACCAAACCAATCCCTCATAGGGTTCACTCAATTATTGACTTTTCGATAGAAATAAAGCGCAAACACAGCGAGTATTATAAAGTGAAGGCAACGCGAGCTCTAAAATACGTTAATTACAAGAATAAAACTTTTTCTAAAAGCCATTATAATTGTGAGGCCAACACAAACAGGACGTGAAGTGGAGTGAGAGAGCAGGAGAGGGAGAGCTGGAGAGGGAGGGAGAGAGCAGATCGGCACTAAACCTAACCATCAATCGGTAAATCAGTAATTGTGCCAAACAGTGCAGTACAGCTCAGGTATAAACTTCTACAACAAAACACATCTCTCGGCCAACACCTGTTGATTGCATTCTCAAAGATTGGCTCAAACTTAAGCAAATAATGACTGAACTGAAGAACAAATTCTAATTACAATTAAGTTATTCTGAAAGAGAGAAAAGAGATAATTAATTTCAAAAGAGATTTGAATGAATTTCGTAAATTCAAAGTCGGGTTTTGTTTCGGAGAAATAATGAAAATTAGATTTAAACGAATAAAATATGTCGAAGAGATTGGAAAATAGATAAGAGATTTGTGAGACTCCCCGCAGAAGACATGGAAAAAGTGAATCTCATTTTCAAGGATACGCTCAATAACTATGTGTTCGACAAATATATATTGATTTCATTAGCAATGAATCATTTTTCCGATACACAGACGGCGAGAATGTGTGTGTGATTTGAATTATTCAATTCAACTAAAAAGCCAATTATTCGCAAATATTATATATTTATACAATATATACAATATATTCTAATCTCTATAAAACATTGAAAAATATTCAAAATATTAAATAATTCTTAAAAACTTTTGGATCTCATAAATGGCCTGAAATGCTATAAAAAATAAAGTTTTATTTGTTTTAATGGAAATTGAATTTCAATATAAGTAAAAAGCGAAAACTTATCGCACAATCAATCAATTTATTAATTATAGTTAAAAGCAAAACGTTTAAGTAATAACACAAATCATCGAAAAACATTGATTCGGTCGACAATTATTGCTTTGGCTTTCGGTTCGGTTCCAAACCTAAAGGTCGTTCGTAAGAGTGAAATGAGATTTGCTTTCAAAGCAATTATTTCTAATGAAAATTATTTTTAAAACCGATTCTTAAACAGTAATTCTCAAAACTGATACACAAACTGATAAATTCTGGGAAAAGGCGATTGAGGACTGAGAGTAAAGCGCAGTTAGTGAACGGGTCCAGGAGATCCAGTACTGCTGCTGAGAACCTCAATTACGGCTCATATCAACAAATAATTATAAATATAAATATACTTTTAAATTGCAAAATATCGAAACGCAAATACGAATCGCTTTTCAATCTTCTCTTCGAAACAAATCTTAACTTTATTTCGAAACTTAAAAATAAATAAATGTTTTTAAAAAGTAATAAAACTTTGAGGAAAAAACTGCCAAAACTTTTTTCAGACTTATCGCACCAGAAATTTAATTCAGTTTTGCGTAAAATAATTAATGAAATATAAAATAAATGTCTTATTTAAATGAATGACTTGTCTATCGCAGTTCAATGAAAGAACTTATTATTTTTGCCGCAAAAACAAGAACTGATTGACTGAAAACACGAATGAAATTCATTTTAAAATTATATTTAGTCTCGAAATCTCAAAATATTTATATAAAAACATTGAATAAATCCTCTGAGAAATGGAAGAACAAAAATTAAAATCAATTGATCTCTAAAATAGATTAGAAAATCTAATTTAGATAAACAAGAAATCAATTAGAAAATGCTTAAAATATAGCAATAAATTATGTTTTTATTCAATTATTGAATAAATATTTAATATATTATCTGTCGATCTGAGAATAAAACTAATTTATTGAAATTGAAAACAATATAATAAAAACGTTTAATATTTCAATTAAATCATTAGTTTGTTATCATTTATAAACAAATTTTAATGCATTTTATATTTTAAACTAAATATAATAAGTCATAAAATCCACGAAAAAGCGAGAAATAATAACTATTTTATTAAGTTTTGAATTTCTAGTTTTCCGAGAAATCAGTGAAAAAATAATGAAAAAATCGATAGACTTTTACTCTCATAATAATAAACTGCAATAAACTCAAAGAAATCGATATAAAAGTAGTGAAAATGTTATGTAAATCTTCTATCGAATCGTACAATCATTAAACTATTCATTAAAATCATTAAACTTAGACTTAACTCAACAAATGCTATTAAATCAATGCAAATAAAAACGAAATCTAATTAAAACACAATTTAATTTAATTTAATTTAATTTAATCTAAAAAAAGAGAAAAAACTCATTAAACAAATGATTAGATTTGAAAACTTTGTAATAATAATAAAAATGCAATTCATATATAAATTAAATTTTAAAAATTTTATATGAATTATGCAAAAGGAATGCATTCGAAAAGGAGTTAATCAATAAAATAAGTCATAAATTATTATCAAAAAATAAAAATTAAAATAAATATCGTTTTGAGAGTTCATTGATATTACAAAAACAACTAATTAATGACAAAACAGTCGGTTATGTAATGACAAACTCGTGAGTCGAGAGAGAATGTCAACCCATTTGGAGGAGAAATACAGGGAAAGTCGACTCTACAGAGTAGAAGAGTCACTCAATTACTTACAAATAAAAATTATATACAATTAACGCATTATAAAAATATAATGAAAAACAAAAAAAGAAATATTAGTTTTTTCAACTTTCAGCTCCAGAATTAATCGATTCATTTCATAAACCGTAAAAATGTTATTTAAATATTAAATTCTTTTATTTTATTTTTCATTTACTTTATCATACATTTCAATACAAATAAATTGTATTTAATTTATTATTTTAAAAACCAGAAAATTCTCATAAAATGCCAGAAAAAAGAATATTAATAATTATTTAATAATTAGATTATGATTAATATTCGTGAAATTATTTAGTTCACAGTTGAGCTATGGCTGGTCGAGGAGTATGATATAGAATATGCAAATGCATATACGCTCAATTTATCGGCAAATACAAATTGTAAAAATGGTTTTTAAATAAAAGCCACAATTTAACTAGGTTAAAATCAAGGTTTGTTGTTTTGAAAGCCACCCCAAGAAAGGTTTGAAAATTATTCGGATTAAATCTATTTTTGCCAATAATTGCCTTTCCATTTGTGGCTCTAATTTAGTCTATTTTGCAAACATTTAAATTACAGCTAAACTACAATTCGAGGACTACTCTAATGCAAGAACGGCTCGATTCACAACCAACCGATTATATCGACAACAGATAAACTCAATTTTAATATTAAGTTTAATTTAATAATTTTGTTAATTTAATTACAATTCTAAATAAAACACATAGTTTTGAAAATTTAATATTCAAATTAAACATTCGCTTAATTAGAACTACAATAAAGTAATAAAAGATAAGAAAGAGAACAAACAAATGTCGATTACTTCTTATCATGCTAATTTTATTATTGCTAATAATGCAATTTTTTAAATACAACATTTGATTAATGTTTTCAAACCTAATTGGTACAAGTAAATGTACAAACTTGAGCAAAATTTAAATGTAAATAATTAACAATATAATGTATTTTGAACTTATATATATTCAAAGTAAAAAGTATAACAAATATAAAAATAAAAACATTTTGACGGAAAAACATTTAAAATAATATATATTTAAAGCCAAAGCAATAAAATTTAATTGTTTTTTAAAGAAATCATATGTTTTTATCGTTGGTTCGATCGCTAATACCGAGCAATGAGTTTCAAGTTTAAGTAAATCTAAATTTTATCTAAATCTTATCAAAAGTATTTAAGTATAAGTTTCCTGTTTTAAGTACCAGTTGTTTGAATTGTTCTAAATATACTTATGTTGACAATTAGACAAATTCATATTAACCGATTCGATTTGACCAGGATAAATAATGAGCATACAACATTTAACAATTAACTGCTCTAATAGGATGTTTACAGTTAGTTACAAGTTGTTTAGAAAACTAAGATTGAGCTTTCACTCAACTATATACATGTGAATTAAATTACTATAAATTAATCTAAAAATATTTGAATGTATTTAAACTTTTAAATATTTAATATGCCTTTAATTAGTGAGAAAATGATTTATTTCTTTTTAAAAATAAATAAATTTATTAATTTATAACATTAATCACTCAAAACAAATGTTTATAAATAATTAAAATTAACTAAAAATATGTTTTGAATTAAATGTTTTAAAAATGCCAAAAGTTTTCCCATAAATACATAGTTTTAATTGAGTTTCGATGTATTGATTGAATAGACATCGAAATAGAACTACTGCTGCCATCCATTGCATTGGAAGCGAGACATCGGTGAGAGAGAGGAGTGAAACGGGAAAAGACTAACAAAAGAGTCCTTGAATTCGATGCTAAGGCTTAGCAATGCATGCATTGATGCTCTCATTCCAGACCCGCACCGAATCATACCATTCGCTCGCTTTCGTATTTAATTGTTAGGAAATTACAATTAATACTAAACATATTTAGTTATAATTTGGATTTATATTTGTTAGAAATCACAGAAAAATTGTTGAAAAAATTTTAATTTCAAAAATTAATGACAAAATTGAGACATTAGTTGAGAGGAAGAGATGGGAAATAATGCGGAAATGAGTGAAACAATAGCTGAAAAACATTTTATTTATCGAAAATTTTGACTATTAGTCAAATACTAACGAACTGTGGATTTGATACGAAAACAGAGACGATATGTAATAATAATTAAATGAAATAATCA
The DNA here is from genome assembly GCA_034699545.1 of Porobelba spinosa. Lineage (NCBI taxonomy): Eukaryota > Metazoa > Arthropoda > Arachnida > Sarcoptiformes > Damaeidae > Porobelba > Porobelba spinosa. The sequence goes on from JAQIYC010000024.1 coordinate 24,929, forward strand.
TTAATTAACAGCATTTACAGCAAAACAGTTGTTGAGACATAAAAACGATTGAAAACACAATTTCTATTTCAATTGATGCGATGAATGACATTAAATATATTTTTATAATTAAATTAATAATAAAACCGAAAATATAATTAAATAAAAATCATTTATTAATTAAAATTAAAAAATATGTTCCGAAAGACTCACCCTTTGAATGGATAACACATTAGTCGTAAAATTCAAATCCATTTCCAATTCAAAGTCAACTGATTTGACGCAAATATTTCAGTTTTGATTCAATTTGATTGCATTTAAACACAAATAAAGACATTTTGAGTCAAATCCAGTGTCTGTTCCAACGATAGCAACAAAAATCAAATCTAAATCAATAGTTAATTCGGTTTAAATCGATTGTCAAAACAGATGTAAACAATGATCGCATGTATTACTGTTGTTGTCATTATTAGCGCTAAACAAAAGACTTTGTTTCGTCATTTTGATGACGTATAGGCACTCCAGACCAGACCAGAGCTCATGCAAGTACTACAAAACCCCCGACTCTCTACTCATTCTTAATGCTGACTGCACTCCAGACTGGGGGACAATTTGTCTGCACTCCAGGCAAACCAGACCCAAAACTGGTGTAAACTAACTGTACATTTGTATTACATATTTTCGAATACTAGCCTTTTGTAGGCATTGAAGGGTCAGTAGGAGTAGCACTGGTAGTAGTGGTAGTGCCGCCAAAATTCTGGTGCTTCAGTCATATGACGTGCAGTTATTCTGAGCCGAAAACGAATTAAATTAAATTAAAACTAATTCAACACAAATATTTATTTTGGGTTTTTTAAACTTTAATTGAACTAAAATATAATTTGATTGTTTCAATCAAATACTTCAAAATTTATTGAATGAGAAACTGATTAAACTATCCAAGCAATGAAGTTTAAAATTTTTATATAATAGATATACAGAATAGAGACCCTAATCGGGCCGACTTTTGGCGGCCCGGCCCGACATTTTTGAAACGACGGCCCTGCCGGCCCGAACGTCAAAATTTTGCGGCCCGGCCTGGCCTGAAATTTTGGCCCGAAAATTTTATAATATTTAAAAATAACCAAAAAATTATTAAATTAATACAGAAATTTAATTGCAAAAATATTAATAATTACTTTAAATTTAAAAGAAATTAGTATAAATAATAAACTATTTTTTATATCAGTATTTTTTATAAGTTTTTGCATTTTGTTTTGTTTTGTCTTATATTTCTATTTACTCTGATTTAAATTATAATTGTTTTTCTTAATAAATTTCAAACATTAGGATCAATTTATAGGTATTTGAAAAAATATTTTATGTTTATTCTTATTTAGTTTTATTTTCGGGCCGAATGTTTTTTAACTGTCGGCCCGTTTAGGGTCTCTAATACAGAATAGATGAATAAGGTCAGTTGATCGGGAAAAGTAGTTATTGATTTATTTGATGCATGTTTATCATTTATCAGGCAACTCTTAGCTAATATTATAAAGATTAATTAAAATTTCGAACTAACTCGAATCTTTTTTAATTTGCAATTTTTGTGGATGTTTTAAATGATTTCTTTACATCATTAATTGATATATTCTTAACTTGGATATTTTAAAAACTAAGTTATTGACTAATTTTAAACGATTTTGTATTTTAATCGAATATATTTTGGTAGCTTTATATTGATAGCTAATGTATATTTTAGCTTTTGACAATTACAATTTAAAAATATTAAAAGTACAATATATATCAAACCAACATAACTTTCGGTGGCTTTTATAATAATTTATAAACAGGGATGTCGAAGGGGGGATAAGCCCGTCATACCCCCAGGATTGAAAAATTGGCCTCTATCCCCCCCAGGATTTTGAGGAGCTGAGAGGACCCCCCCCCCTTAAATTTTGCCGGCCGCCGAAGGCGAGCGGCAAATTTTTTAGGCTTTTTTGCTAAATTTTACTAAATATATGTTAAATTGTTGTTAAATCCGGTTTAAATTTAATTAATTTTGCTTAAATCAAGTCTATAAATA
>JAQIYC010000025.1:0-26803 GCA_034699545.1 Porobelba spinosa
ATTACAAAAAATTAGTTTTATATTTAATTGATTTAAATCAAATTGAACCAAAAATTACATTAGTTTAAAGTAAAATACCAGAAAATTTTTAGCGAATATTTCTGGGGAGGGGGGGGGGTATTAAAATTTTGTTAGTTTTGATAAATATTTTGCCTCTTGCACATTTCTGCTTTCATTTCAAAGCTAATCTTTTAGAATTAAACTAATATATTATAATAAAAATATTTTATAATTATAAAATCAAAATATTTAACGCAATTGTGAATTGCATTTATTAAATAATTATTAGTTTAATCTGAATTCCGTGTTATAGAAATTTCGTGACAATCAAACTGATAACCCAGTCGTGTATTACAAACATAATATCAAATAATAAAATTAAAAGTCATTACAATATAGTTAACACATATTTTTCAAACACTAGATTTGATAACAATATCTAATATTTGAGTTATTTCTAGTGCCTATCAGTGACAATGTCTATGTATTTAATTAATTTGTAAATTTGTTTCGAATTATAATTTTGCTTATAATTGCAAAAATTTCATTCAAATGTCGGATATGTCTCTCTATTGTTGATAACATGTTATCCAATCTTTTAAGTGATTATTAACAGTAATGAAACCTCAAATATATATGTATTTCATTGTAATGTCAAATGAAAAGACACTCTCTTTGACAAAACAGAGAGACTAAGACCTAAAATGAAATTCATGTTTCGCTTCGTTTATCATTGTATTCAATGTTTATTCTTTGTATTCATCGTTTGTGAGCTGTAGAGGGTTTTGCTTATCTCTAATCATAAAAATAGCTTTTGCTTATATTAATATCCATTTATATAATTCTTATATATTTTTAAATTTTATGCCAATTATTCAACAAAATTATCTCAATTTTCTGTGAATTTCCCCCTATTTTTCATTCACTATAAATGAATTTCTTTATCAGTATTTCCTTTTAAACGATTCAATGAGAGCCCAAAAACTGTTTTTGAAGAACAAAACGAATTTTCTCTCTATTTATGTCTCGTTATCTTTCAATCATTCTTCAGATACTTAGATACGACAAAAAAATCATTGAAATAATTCTTTGTACGGAATATATAAAAAACTTTTGCCTTGATTACATTCATGAATAAATTCTCTTCTTTTTTAGCGCTAAATAAAAAACACATTTTATTCAACAAAAATCTATTTCAATGAACTCATAAACACTTTATTCATTAGTTATTATGCTTTTGAAGTAGTGGTGAATCGAGTCGAGAGTTTTCTTTTTTAACTTCTTTTCCAATTACTCAAACATTTAAAAAATAATAAACTTTTTTCGTGTCTATAAAGAAAATAAATATATTTCTTAATAACGTATTTATTATCTGAAATTAATCTTAACTAAAACTATATACAAAAATAGCGAATATAGTGAACATTATATACCGAATTGATCTCACGATTCCTTTGCGCTCAAGAATATGCGCTCAAACACACGATTCTTATCTAAACATTGTTTATGACTTAATTTAGAAGAAAGAAAATAATAATAAAAAGAATTTTTTCCATTGCCTTTGCCGTTGCGTGTGATGAGAATGATATACAATATCATATATATTCCAAGTGTGAGAATTGTGGTGAGAATATGAATCCATTGCTAACAAACATATCTCTTCAATCGATTTATTCATATTTGTGCCCAAAAGTTGATTCATTGAGTTGTGGAGAAAAAATCATTTTGTGCTCACATTTAATCATAAATATCAATAGAAACTAAACCAATAATAAGAACTAAATAAACATAAGATCAGAGAAATTTGTAGGAATGACAAAGAGATGCATAGAATGCAGATGTAGTGCCAGTTATGTCAACACAATTGCAGTTTAGGAAGACGTGTGCCTGTCGTTAGGCACAGGCATAGCCAACCCTACCGTACATTTGCACTAAAAAATCAGCGAATTTTTGTGCTTTTCGGCAGAATATAAATGATTTGATTACCTGAATATAGCTTAAATAATATGAATTAATAAATATTTAATAAACAGCATATATTTGAAATACTTTGTATATTATACTAACTTTTTTTTAATATAAATTAACAAATTTTTGTTGGTTTGACCTAAAAATTAATAACTTTTTTTTCAAAATTATTTATTTGTTTTATTTTAAAAATAAATAATTAATTTGTTTTTAATTGCTAATTCCAAACTTTAATTAGCTATAAAAATATTCCGTGGTTAAATTTAAGTTTAAAGTTTGTTTTAATTAATTTCTTGAACTAAAAATACATTAAGAAATATATTTAATCAATAATTAAAATTTAAAAATTAATTAATTATTTATCTATCATAAATTTCTGACATTTTGTTCGGTAATTAAAACTTGAATCACAGGTGTCTTCGATGTTAAGCGAATAACGTTTTGCATAAATTGAGTTCAATATAAGACATCAATAATCGATTAAATATTTAAAAAGCCATTCGGCTTAAGCTAACTGTGCGATCAATTCTCATGACAGTCTCTCGTCTATTGAGTCTACTCTGTATTCTCTGAGAAAAAATGCGCTCAATCTCTGTGTCTCTGAATTTTATTTAAACATAATTTTTGCTCTTTGTATGACTTGTTCTTCTGGTGCAGTTCAAGTGCGTTATCTTTGTGAAGCACAGATGCCTTTTAGGCCGGCATTGGATGATAGATCACTACCCGATTAGGTGTACTTTGCAATCAACGTTTAAGTAGTTGCAGAAATTCACTGCGAATTTCGAATTTTATTTTTAATAAAAGCGGATAATTATATTAATATTAAAAAAATACGCTTTTATTAGATAACATAATACTCTTTATAATTTGAAAATATGTGTTAATCTCAATAATTGATGAGTAAATGGCTTGAAATTAATACACAACTGCTTGTTATGTATGAGAAACGTGTTTTTATTATTAGAGCTTCTTATCCATAAAATTCATTGACTAGAAATAAAAGCATTTATTTTGAGTTAATTTTGTGAATGAGATCAGAGCGAAGAGCAGAAGAGCATCAAGTTTTTAATGTTCAGAAATGTTGCGCTCGATTCTCATTCAATTATCATTAGGTATTCAAATGGTGTAACAAATAATAGATTTATTATCCATTTGCCAATTGAACGGAAGAGAGGTCTGCAAAACACGTCTGTTTTTTGCTAGAATTCAAATCAATTTTTCATTACATTCACATAATATTCAATACAACAGTTCATTAAGTTTTCTAACTTTGGCTCAATTTTTAGAATATTAGCAAATTTATTTGAATGCATTATTAAATAGATTTTTATTTTGCAATCTCATTTAAAATGTTAAAACTTTAAATTTTATTTGAAACATAAATTTATCCCGGAATATATTTAGTCTTTTCAAATAAATTATACATAAGAATAATCAAAACTTTTTCTGAATTACAATACTATGTAAATACGCTTCGGGATAGAAATGTGAGACAAGAATAATGAAAAATAAAAAAAATTGCAAACAATAAGATTTTCTATACATATATGGAATTAAAGAATATTCTTATATTTTATTTAATATAACATATTATGCATAAAATTATTTATTAAGCTTAGTTTTTAACTTTTCTTATTTTTATTCAATAAAATTATGTAATTTTAAAAAGTTTTCCAATTTTCAAAATAATATAAAATTGAAAAACAAGAAAAAAAGTTTTTTGCAATTTTAATAATTTATTTTGCTTTTGGCAAATATATATTAAAGTTGAATCATAGGTGTTGTCAAATTCGTTGGCAATATATTCGTTAGTTTTGCATTAGAGGAGAGGAGAGGGAGTGAGAGAGACCTAATCTACAGGGATGTTTGACTCGATTGAACAAAATTGTGTAAATTTTAATAATTGATTAACAGAAAAATGTTATTTATTTATTGATAGAAATAATCAGGAGCAAAAAAGTGCAAATAAAATAGCATTGATGAGGGGTTTGGAGTAAAATACAAACTAATATTAGAAAAAATATTCAAACGGAGAGCAAATATAGATTATTGTATCGAAACATTACAACTAATGGGAGTAATTGCAGTGCCATTACTGCCATAGCTATACACCTGAGAATTCATCACAATTTTTATATATAGTCTGACATTGTATTTATGATTAATGACTACCATTTTTTGTCTGAACTCCTGTGCCTGTGGTTGCCATGTAGTCCATTAATTGGTAAGCTTTCAAACATACCATTGAGTCAGTCAGACCATCAGCTGACAGAGAGGGCACCCATTGTTTTGCTGGTTCTGTTCGGCGAACAACTTATCAAAACGTCGACTGAATTAAATCAATTATATGCATAAAATAGCTGAATGTTTGGCCACACATACACTACTGACGGAAACAATCAGATATATTGAGCGCTAAAAAATTATGAGTCAGCTATTTATGCTTTGTTTGCTCTCTTCTCTCTCGCTCTCTCATCCAGATATGTAGTTCTGTTCTGAAGCTAAACAATCATTTATTCAATATTTTTCTTCTTTCGATCTTTTCGCTGCATTTTTTAGTCGATGGGACGACTCATACATAATAGCACTTAGTTTTCGAGACCATAGAGTATAACCGTTGCTAATGTCCGATAGTGTGAGGACTGCTGTCGCAACTGTTCTCTACTCGTGCTATCAGTGCTGTATGAGATCCGTCGCTCCCGTTATTTCCTTCCGTCCTATGATTTTGAGCTCATATATGCATAACTGAATTATTTGAATAGAACGGACTGGCGTTGGACTCTCTCCCGATCCGGCGAACGGCAGCCCTTATCTAAATGATGTGTTCGGCGTATATGTGTGTCTGTGCGGGACATGACATTAGGTGACGATTAGGCATTGATGCGCTCATATACTCCGATTCTAACTTAATTTTCAGACTATTCATCTGATTAGACGTCGCTATTCATTCAATTCATTCAATTTTCACTCGTTTTATATTTTATTTTATGATATCATTTCCAAAACATAATAATTCATATTTTAAAGCTATTGTGCGTTAAATAAACTGTAAATTATAACTGATATTAAGTTAAAATAATATTTTCTAACAAAAAAAAGTTTTTATTTATTTGATTAGGGATTAAATTTATGGACAAAATGTCTAAATATATATATAATTTAATATTTTCTGATCAAAAGTTGCTATTTTTTATGCGAACTTTATATTGAATTATAAACTTGTATTTTAAACGAATGGTTTATTTTTGATCATCTAGATCATTTATATCATTAAATTATTCCGGTTTTAATAAAGGAGTCGATAGTATAAATAAACATAAATATAAAAATAAAACTCAAATAATAAATCTTTTTCTTTTTTATTTCCTATTCTATTCTATTACTGTATATGAAATATATGAGAAAAGATGAGATTTTTATTAATACAGAATTTACATTAAGATAAATCCAAGTGTCAAACATATCATCTCTTTTTGAATGAATAAAACTATATTAAAGTAAATCTCTATCTCTCGTACCGTTCACTCCTGTATTGCAATACATTTTCATTGTTTCTCTCTTTTTTCGACTTTAAATTTAATCGTCTTTTTGTGATAAATTCATTTCCGCTTTAAAAATATGAAAAATGTTGGTTAGGTTTGGATGCATTGAATATACGTTTTTTGCGATATTTTACATTTTGTATTACGTATGCAAGCGATGACTTTTACGTCTCATCACAATATTTATTCTCTCAAACTGTGAAAAACAATATACGAGAGCTTTGAGGGAAGATTTGGTTGTCCTCAGAGTTATGAAAAGTGAAATATAACTCATATATTACGGCATCAGAAGAAATACTACCATTTCTTCTCATTGTCTTTCACTCGCTTTCAAATTGATTTTCTCGAAAACTATTTTTAAAAAATTCCTTTCAGTATTGAATTTAGAAACGAAAGTTTGAGCAGAAATCGCAGTTATATTCAGTTTTGTGTTGTATTAGTGGTTGAGAAGCGAGTGAACGAATACACGTCGAGAATATCAATGGAAGCGAGTTATGGGTGGTCTCGAAGATCACTTGTATTATGAGTTTTTAACGTTAATACCTAATGATTGGATCAGTTGTGCAAAAAAATCTTTACTAAAATATATTGTCGAAAGAAAACTGAAATTTCTTCTCAATCTATCCATACTTTTCCGCTTCAGAAACATTTCGATAGAATTTCTATTCCGAAGATTATAATAAAAACGTTGACATTGGCTGACATTTACCTAATATTGTATATAAATGAATGCACCTATCGATGTGTCTAAGTGTCAAATTAAAGTGACAGCCCTTTCATACGAGTATTTGTTTTGGTGCTCCAAAAGCCAAACCTATCCGAACGTAATGTTCGTCTTTCGTGATCGCACTTCAGGTCTGAGAAACGCGAAAAACGAAATATCTTTCGAATCAAACCTTTGGCTCAAACACACGAACATTAAGTCGACAATTGATGACAAGTAGACACTGCGTTCATAGGCTTTCATAGGCATTCATAGCCCTTCATAGGCTTCAATTGGTGTGCAGTTGTCTTAAACATCAAATTTATATGAGAAGAGTCGAGAAGACAGACAGGAAGAGGACATTCAACTCAAACATGAATTTATATGTTTTAAACAATTTTAGAGAAATGTTTAAAATATATTTAAGAATGAAATATAGTCCACAAAAAGCCTTTACTCATCAATAAGTTAAGTCTTTTTAGAGATAATCGAAAGCAAAGCGAATATTGTTTTTGCCAACAATAGGCAAATCCAAGTCTTGAGAAGTGGGAAAGAGAGACAAAATAATTGAATTTTCGATCACTTTATTTCTTTAGTTTTCAAACGGCAAACATATATATAAGTGAATGAAGTGTTGGTCTCTTCGTCTGTTTTTTCGATTTCTTCTTAGCTTTCATTGCATTTGAGTTCGAAAAGTCAAACCATAGTCGCAAAGACAAGAAGTTATGTTATGCCACACGTATGCAACCAATTGTATTATACGCTCTGTTCTGGTGCTAACACTTAGATATTTTCTTTGCTATTGATTTTCGTTAAGTGAATTTATTGAGAGGAAAGTTAGCCTTTTCTGGCGCTCGAAGTCATTTTCACTCTTACTCTGTCTTCACAAATAAAAAGCAGACTTTCTTTGCTCTCATATGCTATCTCAGCCTCACTTTGCTCTTGATTTCAACCCAACCTACCCTCTCATGAGTACAAACTATCTTTGATATGTAAATTCAAACAACAAAAAGAGAAATTCTAATTTAAAATTTGCATCGATTTATATGTTGAGTAAAATTATATTTTCTTATTAATCAATTTTTGTGAAGAATATATTGATTAAAGTTTATTATATTTGCAATTAGTTTTCCAAAGTCTGCAATTAGTTTGAATTGCATTTTTAAACAATATTGTTGTTTAAACTGTATTTGCAATAGAGTTGGCATATCTGAGTTGGTTTAGTGTAAATATATGCCAACATCTGCTGCGCTTTTAGAGCCCAGGCATTAGAGCACTACAACCGTAACACCACTTCTATCCGCAGAGAATATTCTGAATTCTGTTGTGTTTTCTGCGAATTACAGCCAAAACGCTAAAAGTTATGAACGAATTGTAAGCAATGAAGAGCTTTGAGAGCATTGTTGCGAACTTTTGCCTTCCGTTCAAATTATGTGTATTTTCTTCTTTTTTATGTTTAGCTATAAACAAAAGAAAACAATATATTCCGTATATGTTATGTTTGGCCGCAAATAATAATAATTATAATAAGAATATTCTCCACAAAAATCGTAATAATTTGTGTGCGAATGGGCTTCAAATTGATTAAATAAAAAGAGTATCGCTATTGCTATCAATGGCACTGAATATACAATTGAATCTAATATAACAACAGAAGAGTTCTTTGTATTAGTAAATAGACGGAGAAAAGAGCGAAGAGATGGCAAACTATTAGCACTGCTATTCCTCCATTTCTCCCTACCCTTCATTTGGACCCTAAGCCTTGTGAACAAACATTGCAAACAATAGAATGTTAACAAATATAATATAATAACTGAAATGATAGCGCGAATAGACTTAATGTTTAATAAAAGTCATCTCTATTTCACTTTACTGTTGAGTTTTTGTGACTAAATTTTACAACATTTTTGCTTCAATTTTATGAATACAAGTATTTTTGGTTGTATTTGAAGAAAACCACATAACGATTCCGCAGAGGATTCCCAAACATCGTTATATCATATCATAAATACTTTGTAGCTGTTTCACAACATCTCTCTCTCTCTCTCTCTCTCTCTCTCTCTCTCTCTTGATTCTACTCTACCATCAGATGTGTTCTCACAAACTGAGGCCTCACTCGCTCTCAAAGACCTCTTTCTCTCATTTATGGCACCGCTGAGAGTCGCTGACAAATGAAGAAACTTAAGCAAAAAATACGAATTTATATATTCAAACATAGAATACAGAATACAAATACGAATTCATACATAATATATACAACAATTTGACTTCGACTTCGATTCCTCCAAAGAGACAGATTCTTATCACATATACCATTACAGCGAATATATAATACATTTCTATTTATACTTTAGTGTCATATCTACTGAAACTGTTATTTTCTGATAAAAATATTTGATTACAATTTCTAATTTTGTTTCGCTATTATATAATTTGTTTTTCTTTTCCTTTAATACCGATTCGGAAATATTAAACAATGCAATCAATTATACAATACCTGTAATTAAATATTTTTTGTTATTTTAGTCTTCAAATGATAACCAATAATAAAATCAATAATTTCTGACTGAAAACAAAGTTCAAAAAGGAGTGGAAATATGATTAGCGAACAAACAGAAAGCTTAACACATAATGATTAGCTGAAGAAAATTGCTTTCTCTGTATACCTGTTGTACAATAAGTGACAATTTGTTATTTACTATGGCTTACGGCTTATCGCTTAAGAGATTATCACTTCTTTGTGTGGTTATGGCTCAGCTGCAGAAAATTCTGTCGACATTACCAACAGTTGTATCACTGAATCAAATCTATTAATTGAGAAAAAATATCTAATATTTTAACAGTTTTATAACAAAACAATTAATATTATTTATTGCATTAATTTACTGCAGGAAAAACATTGAATAAATTAAGTAATTATAAATATAATCTAAGCTTGTGAATAAATATGTAATATTTATGCTTAATTTTTTCTAAAAAAAAACTATTCCTGAGCATAAAGTTTAATGACCCAGATTTTTCCTAATGTATGTGTTGGCAGAGCTCCTAAATTAGCTAAAAACACGAAAAAAGAAGAAAAAGACAATAATAATGATAGCATCGAAACGAAATTTAAGAAAATGTAAAAACATAAATATAAAAAGTCGAGAATTACATAATAATAGCTTTAAAAAAAATTATAATTTCAAAAATACACTTTAAATTACACCATTGCATACTCCGTTATCAATGAGCCGGTTGTTTTTAAATTTGTCTCAATTACGATGTGTTTCCTGAAAAACAATAAAAATAAAATTTTTAAATATAATTACGTTTTCTGTTTAGCAATGAATTTTTTGAACTCTAAACTGTCGTTAAGAGTGTTAAAAATGTTTTTATATTTATTATTATTTTTGTTCAATTAATTTAATATAAATGTAATTTTATTCAATATTCAATCAATAATTTGTCAAAATTATGATAATTTCGGTCAATTAGATGTCGAGTTAATAACACGACTCTCATAACGAACTAATTAGATAAATGTTATATAATATTGTATATTAAGCGAATAGATTAGATTAAAATTGCTGTTTTTTGCAGAGAGCAGTTCAATGGCTATAGGATATAATGCATTTAAAACAACTTAAAGCTATTAATCTCATTATGAAAATTACGTATAATTATTATGTCTCGAAAATATTTTTATGAATTTTTATTCTTGAATTTACATTCATTTATGACTTAAATTATGATCTATTTCTCTAATCACAGAATAATATTTGAACTTAAAATCTAAAATAGAATACATATAAGGAATGAAAAATTGAAAACAATATCAATAAATTAGTTTAACGTTATTTAACAATAAATTTTGTTTTTTAGCGAAACTAAATTATAAAATACTTTTAACTTAATGTCTGGTAATTTAAATTCTAATCAAACGAATGTATTGAGAAAACGCCTTTATTTCCGAAATTTATAAGAATTTTATTCAGGCATTCAATAATTTAAGCTATTTTTATACTTTTTATTATATTTCGATTTTTTGTACAAAAGCACAAAAATTATGTTTGCTCTCAAGTCACCCATCATTAGATGCTTTTTCTAAATAATTAATAGATCTTTTTTTTATAAATTGTGTTTATTCAGTATATTTTGAAACTTTATTTACATAAAATGTTTGTTTTTAATTAAAATATTTAGGAAATAAATTGTTAACGTCTTGTATTTAATTATAAGTCCGCTATTGTTTGACAGACCATTATATCATAAAAGCATTACTAGAATTATGTAAACTTTTAGACTTATATCGAAAGCATTTTCTGCTTAACGTTCTGCTGATTAGAATTAATGAATCATTTCTTCTCGCTTTCAAGTATTGAATTTCATGTATATTAATGAATAGGCATTTATGAAATTCAGTTCAATTCAGTTCACTCTAATCCCCACTTTTTTATCACACGATTAAACCCAGAAATTCTCTTATCATTGAGTGTTTCACTCTTTCTGTATGTTTTAATTTCTTCACCAGTTCTGGTGAAATATATTTGTCGTTCGGTTTGAATCACATAAAATATTTTTATCCCAAACATTAAAAGTGTTTCAATATTTACTGATGGGCTCCGATTCAGACGCTTTTTATCCCATTCACTGAATATGTTATGATTTAATAGTTAGATAAAAAAAAGTTGGAGAGTTTTCGGCAGCTGTTCGGCTATACCAGTAAGTTGTCTGCAATAGAGACGGCACGGGTAGTATCTGGATAGTACTTGAGGACAATTTTTCAGGACATGCATAGTTAGACAGATGTCTTCTCAACACACACTGTAATTATGAATTTCTCTTAACATCCGAATCAAGTGTTCACTCGAACACAATTACATTAATGTATAAAATATAAGTCATTTAATTAAAAGCCTGAGATGTCAGAAGTCATTCTCTATTTTAATAATTGATTGATTAACCAATAAATCATGAATTTAATGCGCATTTCTGGCGATATGTTTGCTTTTACTTAACATATCCAGAGTATTGTATAATTCATTTTTTAATAACTGAATGTCTGCCTCAAGTCGTGCACTGGTTATGTGTCAGTGGTTTTGGTTATGTATATGAGTTATACAACAACTCATTCGCTAAAAACACGCAAATATTTCAAGATTTTACTGTTTTTTATGCTATTTATATCAAGAATTTAAAGCATTGTTTTGTTTATTTTCTTTTCATTGAAGTCAATACGAATAAATTATTTATATTTATTATTCTTAAAACAAAAATAATCGTATAATCAACTAAAGGAATGACGGCTTGACATGCGATGACCAGCTCTTAAGCTAAAGAGTTATCCATTTAGCTCGGATTCAGTTATGCTAATTGAGTTTCCGATGCCTTTCCTAACTGTTCTGTAATCAGTGTCTCTGTCAGTCGTCAAATAAATATTCGATGAATCAGCACAAGTATGAGAGAAGTATGAGAGTCGGGAAAACATTAAATTCTGTCCAAACATTGAATTCGTTAAACGCATACATCGATTGTATATACAGTTATATCTCATCTTTATTTCGCACCGAATATATCGAACAGAAAAATCCCAAAGTTTTTAACCAAAAAGAAATCTATCGAAACTGACAACACATTTGGTTTGGTTCCCGTCGTTTACAGTTTGAATGATCTGATTCGGAATTAGGCTATGATTCGCACATTTGGCGACTGATTGAACCAAAAAATCGATTCATAATCAAATGTTTGCTTTTTTCTATTCGTTATTTCCCACTTTTTTTTATTTACTTTGAATTTTGTTGTTGTTACTATTCAAGGCTATAATTTATATCCAACCAATTGGTAGCAAAACATTTTATTACTATTTATAATAATAATAATTAGAAAATATTTTATTTAATGTAACCTAAAATTATTTATTACTTAACAAACAAAACATTTTACCTTAAATTAAAACATTATTTTGTTTTAAATAAATTATTTAAACAAATACAGATAATATAGTAAAAATAGGTTTAAACGTACATTAATTTACATAAATATTAAAATAAAATTTATTTTAATAAATATAAATAATTTATTTTTTCGCATAACTCTGTTTATAGTATAGAATGTATTTTATTGTTTGTAAAAAAAGTTATTATCATTAATGGATTCATACAAAAGAAAAAGAGAAATGTTGTAAATAGAAGATAGAAATTAACTCTTTGAGGAATTAACTATTCTTTGTGGTTGAGCCCAATTTTTTATAAATGACTTTTTTATTATTAATTTCAATGTGTTTTTTTCAGCTATTGTTCTGTTTTTAGTTAAGCATCACTTGTAGTCATATGAATAGCTCACAAGTCATAGCATTTTCTTCACATCCCATTCCATCCCTCGTCTGATGAGTTAATTTTGGTTCACAACAAACAAATGGCATAAAAGCCGAGCTATGGCTTCAAGTGATGTTCGGTTGAAGAGCTGCGAACTCAGGCACAGGGAATGGCAACACATTATTTATAGTGAATAACTGTCTCCTCTTTTTATGAATGATAGAGAGTCTGATGGCTAGTCTCCGGAAAAGAATCTTTGGATAAGCAAAACGTTGAACCCATTTATCAGAGATTTCTCATTTGATCAATCAGATTGAGAAATGGTTTTCGGGAGTTTGGGCCAAATCACTAAAAATTTGTAATAAAGTGCAAGTTTTTCGCTTAAACCAAAATATTTAGCTATTGCCCAAAATTTGGTCTTTGTATTCCTAGCTTTATATAAATTCTTGCTTTACTTTTGAGTTTTTGCTTAATATATATTTGAAAGTTTGACATCACTTGAGAGATGAGATAAGTTTATCCGAATTTTGAGCCAAAAGTTTGTGCAAAATATAAAGATTTATTGAATGCCTGAGTTTTGATGATTAATACAAACTTAGAAATTGATTAATGAATTATTAATTGATTGAACGGACAATAAATGTGATTTACTTTTGAGATAGTATTTGATAGACATTAAGAGGAAATTCAAATATAATGTCATTAATAAGAAAAAGAGAAATAATTCGACGGATTCTCTAATTACAACAAAGAATAAGAGACTGAAAGAGTGTTTTGCTCTCAAACTCGTTACGCGTCTAATGATTATCGCAGTTGTGATGCAATTCTGGCCAAAGAGTGAAATTAGTTTCAGAAATTGCAACACAAGTCGTCTAATATTGGTTTTGCAGAACAGGCTCTTAACGACACATCTAATCAAAATGAGAGACTTGGGAACAATGGGAACAGTAGGCACAGTATGCCATACAACCCGATGGCACACAACTGACTTAGATAGAGCACTGAATTGTTCTATTTGGGCCTGGGTTTGAGCCAGGGTAAGCACTTTTTGTCAGTGCTCTCCTACTGTTTCATTAAAAATATACCTTTTATTTGAATTGATTCGCATTTTGTCTTATTATTAGAAGTAAGAGAAAGTGCAACACATTATTGAGAATCAGTTTTAGCTTCAATTGCAGTCGTATTGAAGATAATAAAAAATTAGAGCTTATAATCAATTGGAGTGTAGACTAAGAGCGGCTGAAAAATAAATTGAGCGCCACTTCATTTGATGGCCGAATACTTTGCTAACAATACTTTCGTTTTCCTAAATATATAAAATTTACGATTTCTTTCACTCGTTTTTCTTTTCTTACTCTAACTCTTGGTTTGGAATCTCGAGAAGTGAATGAAATAGAGTCTGAGAATGCATTCACATCACAATCTATTGGGCATTAGATTCAGTTTTTCTCATTCAGTTCACTCTTAGTCGAACTACTGGTGTATTATTCGACAGTATTTTTTGGTTAAGAACATTACAAAAATAAAATATAAGAATTAAGTGTAAGTGAGAGTAAATTCATGGCAAAGAAGGAATGGCACTAACGCTGTCGATGCGATCCTATTCTTCAATATCCAAATAAATGGCTTATATTTCTGGGCCTCAAATGTTTCACTCGAATGATTGCCTCCACTTTAAGTCTAACTTTTCTTCTCTAATACCGATATTAAATAGAGTATAAAATTAAATAAAAAATTTCTTTTATATAATACTCTAAACTTTATATTTTTAAAAAGTGAATAAAATATTATTCTTAAAACTTTTCATTTTGTAGATTATTCTGAAAATTTAAAGTAAATTATTTTTTAAGTCTACGGTATTTACTATTTAAGTAATTTAATCAATTTAAGTGAAGGCGAATCATATTTTCAACTTTTAGATGATTTAATGCAAATATCTTTTTTGCGCAAATGTTTTACTTAACTTTCATTTATATATATTTTCAAAACTAATTCTGTTTAATAGCATATCTACTGTTTTAAAGAAAGTCTTATCAGTATTAAGTATTTTGTAGTAATAATAGTTGTGAAGCACACAATTGATTATTAGAGTTGTGTTCACTCGTATGGCTTGTGTATAGACTTTTGCATTGAATTTATTGCATATACTGTTTGGCATCACTTGAAATGAGGCAAAACCTGATTAATCACATTAGAAAAAAGTGCACTTTTTCTATATAAAAAAGAGTAGAGAAGAGACATAAGAGAGAATATTTTAGAAAAACTTTAAAAGAATTAAGGCTAAGATTAATAACCTTGCTATAGTTTTTGAACTTATTCTCTCACATACTTTCTCGCAAACAATTTCTGGCGTTTCTCTAATAAAGTTTGGGAGAAATGGCATAAAAAGTCAAGACTAAAGCCCAAACCGTTAAAACTTGTTATTATATTTAATCTTATCTCTTCGATACGTGCTTTGATTTTTTGCTCTTTAAGAAGTCATCTATTTATTGAAGATTATAAGTTAGGAGAAATTTGCAGTTTTATGTGTACTTTAAATTCGAGTCTAATTATTGCGAGAGAGCGCTGTTTACTATCATTAAGGGGTTTGGAAATTAAAATGCAAATTAGCTGAAAGTAAAGTTGATTTTATGTAATTTTTTATTATAATTCTCCCACTTTTTAACTTTTTAACGTTTGAACTACTGATTAAATGTAAAGATAACTTATATTTAATTTTTTGTCTTTGTTTTTCCCTTTTGCTTACCTAATCTTTTTTGTTATATTATAAAACATTTTTTGGCTTTTGCTTTAATATCAAACATAAAACTTTGATTTACACAAAAGCGAGAATAATAGCAAAAAACATAATACGAAAGCACTTTTGAGAATGTGGAGCACTTTTGCTTGTTTTCTAACGACAAAATCATAAATGATTGATAGGATTTGAATATCAGACCCGAGAAAAATTGACACAAATTTTTTTGTTTTTTGAATAAGTAAAATGCTTCGAGTCTTACAGTTTTGTCGTATGTAAGAAAAATACATTTCTAATACAAAAAAAAATATATAAATTATAGACTGTTTTCACTGACACTAACACAAGCAATAAGACAATGGCTTAGACCCGAAGACACAAAGTTTATGTTCTTGTGATAAAAGTTTGATAAAAATAATTGTTAATCTCAAAAGACGGGTAGACTTTGAAGTGTTGTATAAAATAAATAATAAAAGTTATAATAAAATAAAAGAATACGAGATATGCGAATAAAAAAGTCGCGGAAACAATAAAATAATGAGTTTTGATGCAAAATATATGCAAATAATAAAAATGTTTGATATTATTAAAGAATTTGGTTTAACTTATTCTTACGAGAATTGAGGAAAAATATAAAGTATAAGAATAATAGCATTGATGTCATAAACGGCAAAAAAGACATTAAGAATTCTTGTGGCAATCATTTGATTTTCTCTTCCCTTCTTTGTCTGATATATACTTAGGTATTAGTTTCGGTAGTTATAGGCAGTTATACTTCAATATCACTTCTAGTTCTCATGTCTCGTAAATGCCTTTTTTGACTCTTGACTCGTGTCTCCAATCATATTGTTTTATCGATTTCGACGTTTTTTCTCTTTCTTTCGTTATATATGTGAAGAAAAAGTAAGAGAAAAATAGACACGAAATCCAAAAAACGGTTTTCCATTGCAAAAAACTTATTCTATTGGCCAGTGATCACACGTATTGGCCAAACCATAAATCTTAAGATTACATATGGCGTCAAATATATATATAATAAATAAAATATAAGAGAAAAATACGTAATTCCCTAAATATTAAATGTGAAGGACTTATATCGAAGAGAAGCGTTTCACAGCTTTTTAGAAGATTAGAGAAAAATAGAGTTAAGATAAAGTAAATAAAATATAAAATTAATAATTTGATAGAATATAAAAATATATATATATATCATAATATCATAACTGAAGTACTTTTTGATTTACTTCTGTATTAAAAGCGAATAGTGATTATTAAATAATAATTATATATCTCGAAATCTAAAAGTTATCAATTATTTAAGGTTTGTTTGACTACTACTTTTAATTTTTGTTTTAGTCGATTCAATATTTAAGTTATTGAGTTATGTGAGAGACTTATTGTAGGTGTTTATCAGCCAAAGCAAACTGAGCGGTAGAGAATAGTTTATATGAGGTTAATGGTGTTGCCTCATAGCCTGAGCGCAAATTTATTTTATTTTCTTTACTAAAGTATGTGTTTTTTTAATGACAAGAATACTCGAAATAGTTGTTAATATTTCTAATGATAGCTATAGATGTAAAATGAAATTATTTTTTCTCTGGGAAATAATAATAAGAATAATAATTATAATCATAATTTATATAACATTTTAGTTAGTTTTTTGATATTATGAGTTAGATATGAAAGTTATAAAATAAAGAACAGCATAAAAGTTAAACACAATTATCACTTATAAAAATTAATTCTATTTCAAACAATCAGTTGATAAGAGCGAAAGTTCTGTTGAGATAGTCGTCTGGTTTAGTGTTTGCGCTGTTTTTTGCGATTCAATGAACAGTTTCGCTCAACTAATGCTCGCATTTTCTAACTTTAATAATATTTAATGTTTACTATAGTATAACAAACTTATTGCCTGTTTGTGAGTATTTATATAATCAGATAAAGTAATACTAAAATTTCATTTACAAAGTTAATGCGTATAAAAAACGAGTGAAAAAACGTAAAAATAGAACTGAGTTATATGTATAGCAAACTGGTTCACAGTTAGAGCCAGATCACATTTATTTCAAAGTGTATTCACTCATTATATGATTGCAAAACTATACCTAAAAACACTGAACTTTCAAAATGTGTATTATGTATGACATGGATAGCAAATATTGTATACGTTTTTGCTATTTTTGAATCTCCGGAGACTATTCTTATGCAAACATGTGATGGGATATCGAAACCCAGAGTAGAGTATATTTCTCTCTCACTCTCCCTATTCTTCACATGTTTTCCATTTCTGTCTTTTCATTCATTCAAATATGAAGTCTGTGTTATAATCGATGAATATTTATAAATATGTTTTCGTGAAACACAATTCAAGAATATTTAATCAGAGAATATATAAACAATTAATCAAATAATTATTAATCACTTCATTAATATTAATTATTAGATTTGATAATAACAAAGCGATTGCTTTAATAAATCAATTCTTTAAAAATTATGAGAAATTAGCAAAGATTTCGATAAAATACTCGTAAAAAGCAGTGATTTTTTAGGTCAATATACAGCTGGCGATAAGATTTGTGCAAAATTTAAAATATATAATAAAATATATGTAGAAGTGGTTGAAGTCGTCACAAATATCTCATTTGTTCGCTTAAGTCGTCAATAATTAAAAGATTAATTTCACTCCTTGTCTAAGCACTGAAGTGTAGTTCAGATATCGGTTTAATAGTGTATTGAGAGCTCTGTTATTATGTGAGCGAAAACGCCACCGAATTCTCTGTCATTATATGGAATATGCGATGAATGTCGAAGAATAGTTGTATTATTGACATTCAGTCGTGTATTATCAGAGAGAACTGTGCAGTCGTCGAACCCCTCTCAGGCGAATGGGAATAGACTCGACCTCTGCTGGCGTTCGCGAATCGCTTGCAGGGCTTTTGCCTCTTTCCTCATGAGTGGAGTGCCTGTGCCTAACACTCGCCGTTCATCACTGAAAACACAGCACTGAAACAAATCTGAACAGAACCCGAACCCCGGAGTCGCTAGTTTTGCCAGTTTTGTTACCACTGCTCAACACTGCTATACAAGACTTGTGCGATCAGTATATTGACTGTGCGTTCGCTTCGAACTTAACTTAAATCACATTTATATTCCTCTGTTTCTCAAAGTTTGTGTATTTTTGCGAAATTGCAGTTCGACTTCGATTGCAGAACTGCTGCTAATTCTCCGTTTTATGTGTTCCTGTCGTCAGACTCGACGTCTAATAAAATACAAAATACAATATGACTTACGATTGAGAGCTCAACCATTCAAATATTATTATTGGGACTAAAAAGAGGAGAATTTTGTTTAATGATTATCTTTTTGTAAAATTAATTTTTATAAAGTCTAT
Organism: Porobelba spinosa; assembly: GCA_034699545.1. Taxonomy (NCBI): domain Eukaryota; kingdom Metazoa; phylum Arthropoda; class Arachnida; order Sarcoptiformes; family Damaeidae; genus Porobelba; species Porobelba spinosa. The sequence goes on from JAQIYC010000025.1 coordinate 18,638, forward strand.
CATTAAATTCATACATTTGTTTGTGATGTGAGAACAAGAGAGAGAATAATATACTGTATTTGATATATGCAGTAAATGTTGTGATTCGTATAACTTATTATATTTTCATTATTTTCATTACTAATGCAATTAAATTAGTGATCGATTAATAATGAACTCAAATGATAACAGATTATTGTTATGCTATTATCATCAGATTTGGATTATTTTAATTGCAATTATTTTCATCACAAATGTCGTTGTGATTGCATCCGACGAACAAATTATCTGTAAGTCTTGTCATACAAATAGATATATAAATAATTAAATTTTGATATTATTCACCGATTTTCAAGTGACGAACAATATAATTATTTTATGCAATTAACTGCAAATCTTATGCATTAAGTAGTTGCCTTGATAATTTTTGTTGCAAAATTTTGAAGAAATATTTACCTTTAAATATATTTTGTTTAAAATGTTAACCTTTTACTTGTTTGTCAGCAAAAACATGTAAATTGTTTGAAAAAATTGTCAAATCTATCAATTTATATCTGATGTCAAGTGACAAACGTTTGTCGCTTAAAAAATTATGTTTAATATATCGTTGACCTTAAGAGTGAATAATCTGTGACTTAAACCGAGACTCAGTCTGAGAGAGAAAATTATAATTTATTGGCATTTGTTTGTGATTTAAGTCTCGAATAGAAAAGAAGATATAAACTGAAAAAACATTAGAAAACAAGAAAACAATTTATCGAAAATCATAGAAATGATAATAAATTAGTCGCAAGTTTAAGATCTAGTGTTTATGTCGGGACAGCAATCAAACATTTATCAATAGATAATAATTTTTGAATTATTACTTATTAGTCCATATTTCGAGTTAGGGCCGGTAGGACCGGCAGGAACGGCTGGAGGGCATCATACACTTAAGCCTATTATACGCCTTAAATTAGCAGTCAATAGTCGGCTTAATTGCCATATATTTTAGTGATCGATAATATTTCTTCTGATCCATTCTCTCTATAATTAGCGAATTAGCTTTAATTCATACGAAAGCAAAAATGCATTTCTGATCGTTCATTGCTTTTAATAATATTATCTTTTTTTAATACCATATTTGTGTTGCAGATGTTGTGCTGTTTTGTTGTGTTTCGCTAATCATTTAAAATTGTTTGGCATTAATGGCATTAATTTTTATATAATATTTTTTGCTGTTAATTGTGTAGTGACTGCTATGACTGCTATTGAATTGTAATTATTCCCTAAGTATGATAAGCACTCATTCGGTATAACAAACAGCAATTTTTGAAATATTATTCTTTATTATTCTCATATAACAAATGTTGTAAATGTTGTGGAATCACTAAAAACCTAAAACAACAAACTTTTTCCACTCGATTATGTTATTTTGTTTTGCTTACATCCAAAGTATCCGATCCAATGGCGCCGTTCTCTACAACTATTTCTAATATAATATTCTTATGCGTTATTTCGCGAGAGATGTCAAAAGTTTTAATATTTACAACTAATATGTGTTTCTCTACTTATTCCTATTTACTTCTGCCAAACATTGATTCACTCAAAAACATTTGAAATAATATACAGAACTGAACACAAAAATTGTGTATTTTTTCTATGCATTTAAAGCTATCAAATGGAAGCAAAAAAAAAGTTAAATTTAGAAAATATTTGCGACTATTTCTGACAGAAGATTCTGTGCTGTTGTCAATGGTTTGCATTGTATGCATAGAATATGATATATCTCTTTGTTGTTTAGGGACCAAAACTTTCACAAAATACTGTCATTTATTTTATTGACAAAAGTTTATTATATAATGAAGAGAAGGGATGGCTCGCCATATAATCATCGTTATTGTGCTCTTACTCTGCTCTCACTCTCGCCATAACTTTGTCTCACATTTGGTGACTATTTATTAGTTACTATTCTATGGGTTGCAAACCCTAACAAATCATTGCTATTATATCTATGTGTGTCTAATGTCCACTGTTTTTGTCTGAATGTTATGCATTCGAACGGCGATAGGGATAGGATTGGGAGAGAAAGGAGATGTGACAGTCGATAGTGAAAACTACTTTTGTGTATATATTAGTGCAAACATATTAGAGTTTCAGTTAGACTCGCATTCATTTTGGTTTTCATTTTAGTGTCACTACTATTAGACTAATCTATTCTAATGTTAGTGTTAGAGCACAAGCACAACGAAAAGATCGATCCATACCATCCATACCTTCCATACGATCCTCACAACAGTCATTGCCATAGAGTTTGCGTTCACAGACATTGAATTAATTAAACGACTTCTAAACACAAAAAATACTTATTATTATGTACTTTATATTCAACTTTTGATTATAGTATAACACTTATAAGTTTATTAGTTTACGTTAAGTTAAATAAACTAATAATAAAATGAAATAAAAATGAATTGAATTCAATGAAAGAGTACACAAAAGCATTAGACTATTGTATTTGCATTAGAATTGAAATTTACAATTGAATTAATAATAATAGTAATTGACATTTGGTAATAGTGTCGAACAAATGTGAGAATAGTCTAAAAGAGAACAATAATTGAATCAAATATTGAAATATTTATTTAGCTTTTATTCAATTTCCTATTAAATTAAAAATAATATAAAATTTATATATAATTTGCTGTGAATTTGGTTCTTCACGTCCAGTCGGTTAGACATAATTCGGGAACAATTGAATTACGGCTAAAGTGAGGGATAAGAGAATTGTGTTCACAATCGCAGCAGTGATGGCACCGATGAAGAGCCTCTTTATTAGATATCGCTTGTTATGACCCCAAATGTTGTGATACCCTTCCACGAGCGCCGGCACCGGATTATGGAGGGATGATGTCCTCCATCCTCGATTAAGCGTCGTAGGCATGTGCCTGTGCTGTCGCTCACTTTCCCAAATCTGCCGACCCGTCCCCTGATTCCACTCTTCTTTGTATATATTTGCATCATATGGTCCGAAACGAGAATCAGAAATCTCTATAAATAATCGTTTCATAAATCCATTTCCATTTATAAATCAGAACCAAAACTCTGTTGTATTCTATGTGTTATGTTATGCAAAGTTAAACTCAATGCAAATGAATAACAAACTTAGATTTCAATACGCGATATACAGCCGCTCTTTATGCAAAATTTAGACCCAGGGAGAGCTGGGGAGGGAGGGAGGGAGGGAGAGCCTGAGTGAAGCTAAGGAATAATAGTAATTATTATTATGCGCCTAAAAAGCACTCATTCGCACTCATTATCATAGAAGCAAAAAACGTATTATAATAATATAAAGCGATTTTTTATTTATGATATGCAAAGTTCACTATTTTTTGTATCTCTCTTCGGAAAAGTTGGACCAAATTCTCACTCAAATCGGTTTGATTTGTGTTATTATATAACTGTCGAGACTTTGAATAAGTGAAACATATTTTTCGATTTACAGTCTCTTCCACTCACTCTCTGGTGTCTAATGAGTAATGACTGACTGACTCTCTGCTAGAGTTTGAGAAAAAAAAATTAAATCTATTACTAATTCATAAGAGTTAGAGTTAGGGTTAGTGTACTTTTTAGTTGAATTTATTCAATTTTGTCGACATATAAAATGAATTGAGTCTCGATTAGTTCTCCTGTCGCGATAGTAAACATTAAAACTCGTTTCAAAAATTGCTATTAAGGCACTGGAGGCCCAGAAGTGTATTTGTCGTTAAAAATTGCAATGATTTTCGTGTATTGTGTTGTTGTTCTCTATTAATGCTATTTTTAAAGCCAATCCATTTGGTTAGTCATCCCAATCAGTGAATACTAACTAAAAGCTTCTTATGTTTATTATATAAAAATGAGAACTAAGGAGTGGTGTATATCATCTCTGTCTTTAAAATTAAACTATTTTCGCATTAGTTAAGAGATGGCTATTAAAGTGTTTTGTGTAGTAGAGCTTAAGTTGGCTTTTATTAATCACCTGTGCCTTCACTATCACTCCTCTTCTCTTGAATTTGAAGATAATTTACTAAAAAAACAAAAATTAACTAAACTTTTACTTTTTTGCCTTTTCTGGTGTACCGACAGGTGAACACAACATCAGATGATCTCTTCGATGATCTGCACAAGTAGTTTATTAGCTATAAAATGTTTTGATTGAAAGCAATAAAAATAAGACATTTTTGATATTAAATTTCAATTAAAAACTTTTTCAGTTTTCATAGTTATCTTCTTTTTGCGTATTTCACTCCGAAATTGATTTTAAAATATTTTAAATTTATTTTATAGTTTAATAAAATATTTTCCTCATATTATATATCCATAACTTATATAATATATGACGATATGATCTGAAGAGAAGATATTTTTACTTAATGTGAATTTTTTCTTCAATTTCTTATTTTACGATTTCTTGTGACCAAAAGAATCGCAATTTCTTACAATTCCAAACATTTCTTACGTACTTAGTCTTCAATGTTATATAAATTGATTTCTTCTTCGTCTTCATCTTCACTCAATTGCCGCAAATAAGAGATATTTACTTAAAGAGCGATTCGAATGTTTGCGCCGACAGAGAAGAGAAGACAAAATAATTTTCGTATTTAAAGAGAAGGGATAAGAGTGAGAGAGCCTTACAAAAGGTGTTTACTTACGATTTGGCAAATAGTGGCAAAGAGAGGCCACTCTTTCGTAGCCATCAATACTTAAAATGTTAGCCATTTTCAGAGTTAAAGTAGTTTTTTAAGTGATTTGAACGGCTCTAAACATTTATAAGCATTATATTAATTCGGTTGTTGTACTCTGCAGTGCACTTGACCTCTGGTGCAACAAAATATTGTACAACAAAAAAGTTTGTGTGAAAATAGTAGACAAGCAATGAATGACTTCTCACACACCGATAGACTGGACAGGCGTTGCGTTTATTATATCTCAATCTGTTCTCTAACGCCACTAATAATACACTGCTATTGAATCGAGACCTGTATTAAGGCTTTTGGGCAATAGGTTTGGGCCAACAAAAAATTTAAGAGTTTTCAGACTTGTTGTGCTGTTGTACTCAATAGCATATTAAACAAACGGTTGAGTCAAAAGAGGGTCACTTAGCTCTTCAAACCATTAGCTCAACTAAAAAGAATTTTGAGTTTACTCTCAAGTTATAAGTTATGGCAATATTAGATAATTCCAGCAATAATTTGTTGTGTTGAGGGGTTATGAGAATTATCACACCTTTTCTTTCCCCTTAAACCCGCTTTTGGTTTGACTTATCAAAAGAGTCACAGCTCTGACGAGAAAAGAAATAATAAGATAATAGAATATTATGTCTCGGCTTAAGCCCAATGTATGGCAATCTATGGCTATAAGCGCTCTTCTAAATAGACTTTCCTCTGAATAGCTTTTGCTTTAGGTTTAAGTTTATGTTATATTTTAGATGAATTGAATATCTGTTAGCAAATCAGATATGTTTTGCACAGATTTATGATAACTGACAAAAGTTTTCAGTCGTCCCCTACGCGACTCCAAATGCCTTTTACAGAACACGACTCTCTCTCTCTCTCTCCCCTCCCTCTCCTCTCCTGCACTCACTTTCAATACATTTTTTAGCGAATGTCATCGAAGAAGCAGATGTGACACTCTTTAGCAGAGGTAGAGACAGAGAGAATTGAGAGAATGGTTTGAATGGTAGCAATATTTTAAGTATCAAATAATGCTAACAATATTTGATGTTATGCTTGGATTTCAAACATATCTGAGACCTACTGCCAGAACAGCTCCGATTGCCGATTGCGAGTGGAGAGAGAGTCTGGGTGATGGGCCAGGGATTGACAAACAACCTTTCATGTAATGCTGAGAACTGGAGGCGCCTTCACTACATCCATACAACCAGAGAAACCGTTCCCCCACTCACTTCCCCTGAGATCACCCCAGCCTTTGCCATATCCTCTAAATTCATTTCCCATTTACACGAGTATTGCACACAAAAACCCAATTCTAAATCAATAGCTATTAATCAAATTACGCTTTTATACAATTCCAGTGCTGTAGAGCACCAGTAGTTGCAAAGAAACAATACAGTAATGAAAAATTTGTTTTTCTAACTTTCAATTATAACATTTTTCTCTATTGTTATGGTTTTCTCTTCTCTGCTTTACTTCTGTTTTTTGTTTTATAGCACTTTTAGTCGCATTTGTGCTTTCATTCCGTTTTTGCCTCTAATTTCAAAAATTGATTTTTTCTTCTTCTTCTAACTCTCGCTTCTCTCGACTCTTCTCTTCAGTTCTCTTTCACTCAATTCTCCGAAACCACACATTTTCAGCGAACGTCGAATCGATTTTAATGTTCGCCAAAAAATCTTTACTTTTTTGAGAGTCAGATATACGAACCCAACTCTCCGTCTCTATGCCTGTGCAGCTCTCCCTAACGTTTTTGCGAAATAATGAAAGCCTGAGTCGAGTCCTTCTCCTAATAAATACTTTATTTGCGAACTACGTGTGCAATGCTTTTGTTGCTTTTAAGCACTTCTGTACCCAATCATTATTACGGGTGCATTCAATAGCGGTATTGAATGTCGAGCTGTTTTGTAGAGCGTTGTCGAACCGGTAGAGCACACGAACTGAATGCACCCAAAGCTCAAAAGTTTAACCGAATTGAATAATGAACTGAATTTTAGTAAAGATAAAAAATTTATACAACATTTGCGATAAGATGTGCGACTGTGAGAGAAACCCTAAAGAGTGGTCACTATCTGTAGAGCACCGGCAGAGCCGTGCACTCTGACCCGATCGATCTTTTCAGGCTATTCTTCATTTTAGTCACATGTATAGCACACCCGCTGTTGAGAAACTCAATTGAAAAACAGTGTTTTCCCGCAATAAATATAAATATATTGTATAAGACTTTACTGTCTATTCAATGCCATTCTCTCTCTTCCACTTCCATTCGACTATTCTTTCCCTAACTTTCCTCTGCATTCAGACACTACTCTCACTACAGCTTAGCATAAAATATATTTGAAAAAGTGTGAAAACTATAATAAGTTGAGAAATGCCTTCTGGGAAGATGTGATCCATTAGATCTCATCACAAAAACACAGAAAAATAGTTAAGCGACGAAAAAACAATTTAAAAATTTGAAAATATATTAGAAAAACATTATTTTAAACATTTATCTAAAGACAGAGTTCAGGCGTTTATGTTTAGCGAATTGCGGCGAAAGGTTGTACTGAAAACGTAATTTCCAGTACTCTATGTTTGAAAGTTTAAATTTTTATTTCATAATTTGTTTATCTCTCTGTCTATGTATTGTATTGTTTTAAACCACAATTGGTTAGGTGTGCCTCAACTCCAACCTAATCGCATAGTTCTCTGCCTGCGCTTCATGTTTGCTATTATATTAAAAGCCATTTAAAATTTTTACATTTCATTTATTTCCATTAAAAACTTTGACCCAAACAATAGGGCAATAATTTCAAAGCTTATAATACTATTCTGATAGCTATTTCTCTTATCTTTAATTGCATTATTGACTCTAAAAACAGTTTTCGTTTAAATCATTTTATTTAATCGTAATTTATATAAGAATATAAGAAATGTATTTTATAATACGTATCCGGTATATGAGTTTTGCGGTGCAATAAAACATAAGTTAGACTTAATCTCGAAAACAAAATAAAACACAAAATTAAATATAAATTTTCGACTTAAAGCAAAGCCATTCATATCGTATATTCATTTTAAATAAATTGCTGTCCTTTTGATGAATGAAGCGGTTTATGTGAACGACTGTTAGAATATATTTTTGTGATTAGAAATTAAAATGATTTTTATAACGATTAAGAATTGTCTGAATAGTTTGTCTGTGGTTTTCCAAAACACCCTTGACTTTGAGGTTTTCGTACATTTATACGACTTTTATGCCTTACTATTCAAATGTAAACATTAGACAAAAAGTTTACATAACTTTTATCTTGTATTACAAGAACATTAAAACAAACCATAATTTTTTGAATAATTTTTTTCATTTTATTAATTTAATTCCTTTTATGTCGTTATCATAATATACACAGAGAGGAGAGAAAAGCATTTATAGATATTGTCATTAAGACAATCGAGCACAATCAGGGTCACTTAATTAAACTTAGACTAAAGCACACCTTTTCTAAACACATCA
>JAQIYC010000026.1:0-26260 GCA_034699545.1 Porobelba spinosa
TTATATAAAATTAGATTTTCAAAGTTTACAGATAAAATATTTGATTTAACAAAATGATCATTAGTTTGAATAAATGTCAATTTTTTCTAAACTTTTCGTATTTATTGATATAAAATAAAAATTTTGTTATCATTATTCAATCACAAACTTAATTATAAAATGTTTAAATAAATTTAAAATAATTACAATTAATTAAATTTAATACTAAGTTTAATCTGATTTTTAATTTAAATTCTTGTATATATTAATATGTAGAAGAAAGATCAGGTAGGGTTTACACCAAAATAACCATACAGGACATTTTTGGAGCTAAAATGCTCATTTAATCAAATTTAACCGGATTAATATCAAATTTATTTAAATTTAGCTAATTTAATTGGATTTAAACTAGATTTACAGCATAAATATAAATGCCGACATAAATAAAAATTTGCCGGCACCTTCGAGTAGGTTGCGCGGCGCAGCCTGGGAGTTTTGAAAGGAGTTTTTTAAAATTTTGATGCTATGGGGATTTTAGGCTGATCTTCCCCGTCGACATATCTGGTATTAATTTTTAAATAAAAATTATTCTGTAATTCAATAGTATATTAAAATAGTATGAATTGAATATTCTTACCATAAGAATACAAATTACATAATAAATAGCAACTAAAGTGACATCTATTGAGAAAATTATTTAAATTTAATTCAACCAAAAGTGAGATATTATTGAAAAAAATTATTACAAAATCTAATTATAATGTGTTTTGTTATCATGAATTGATATAATAATTATAAATTAAAATATATTTTCAAATTTGCATTAATTACTTCGATATCTAATCAACAAAATTAACAAAAAATTATTTAAAATTTGGTTTTAATTTAGACTTAAATTAATTGTCGGTCGAAATGGTTTACTATTTACTTAACCGTATTTTTCCAGTTATTAAAGTAAATATAAATTAATTTATGTTTAAATTGTAATCAAAACTAATTTTATTATTAAATCCAATAATCAATTGATCCAATAGTGTAGTAAATCTTCACTCAATTTGTTTCCATCACTCCATTCGCCGCAAACTTCTTCTGCTATTTGTTTTCAAACGATTTGCAAAAGAAGTTATTCTTCAGACAATGGTTTTGATCTTTAAATTAACGATTATTTCTATAAATTAATTCATAAGTTATTTAATAATTGTATGAATTTGTCGATTTGATAGCAAATGCAGATCTGGTTGTGATCGGTTCAGGACCGGGAGGTTATGTCGCGGCCATCAAAGCGGCGCAGTTGGGGATGAAGGCCAGCACTGATTGATAGGCTTTTTAGTACAATTCGAAGTAATGTTTGATTTAATTGCAATTATAGACCGTTTGTATCGAAAAGAGTGAGACATTGGGCGGAACCTGTCTTAACGTCGGATGTATTCCATCGAAAGCACTCTTACATAACTCACATCTTTACCATTTGGCCCATTCGGATGACCTCAAGTCCAGAGGAATTGAATGTATTTTTATTTTTAATAATTAGTTGTTTTTAAACTTTAACTGTTATTCAATTGTTCCCGAAGTCAATGATCTTCGACTCAATTTGGATGTACTAATGGAACAAAAGCGAAATGCCGTCAAATCCCTTACCGGAGGAATCGCTCATTTATTCAAAAATAATAAGGTTTTGATTAAATGATTTGAAGTTTTATTCAAATATTAATGAATTGTTTGACCCAAAGGTGACGCGAATCAAAGGTCAGGGGAAGATAACGGGTGCTAATGAGGTGACGGCTGTTAAAGATGACAACTCGACTGAAGTGGTGAAGACTAAGAATATATTAATCGCAACCGGATCTGAAGTGACGCCCTTTCCAGGCGTTGAAGTATTTATTGAAAATTGAATTTTTATTTTAATTTTTGAATTAATTTTTATATTTAAATATCGAAAGATTGACGAAAAGACAATCGTCTCCTCGACTGGTGTCCTCTCATTAGACAAAGTGCCGCAAAAGATGATAGTAATCGGCGCCGGAGTTATTGGACTTGAATTGGGATCTGTTTGGTCTCGACTCGGGTCTGAGGTGACGGCCGTCGAGTTCTTAGGACACGTCGGAGGCATTGGAATCGATGCAGAGATTTCGAAGAACTTCCAGAGAATACTCGCAAAACAGGGATTGAAATTCAAACTAAACACTAAAGTGACGGCTGCTGTCAAACAGGGCGACAAAGTCCAGGTGTCCATCGAAGCCGCCAAAGGAGGAAATGCAGAAACGGTTTGGCATTTGATTAGAATTTTGAAATTTGAACCACAATTTGAATAATTTATATTGAATTTAAAGCTCGAATGCGATGTACTTCTGGTGTGCGTCGGAAGGCGTCCCTACACTGAAAACCTGGGTTTAGAGGAAATGGGTATTCAAAAGGACGAACGAAATCGAATCAAAGTTAACAATAGATTCCAAACCAATGTTCCCAAGTATTCGATCGATTCGTTTAATTAATAATTAATATTTTAATTTAATTTTTTGTTTGCGATCAGTATTTACGCGATTGGAGACTGTATTCCGGGTCCGATGTTAGCGCATAAGGCAGAGGATGAGGGGATTGTATGCGTCGAAGGCATAGCTGGCGGACCCGTTCATATAGACTACAATTGCGTGCCTTCTGTCATATACACACACCCGGAGGTGGCGTGGGTTGGCAAGTCTGAGGAAGATCTGAAGGCACAGGTATTTGAATGAAAAGGATTTTATGAGAAAGTGTTTATTGAACGCATTCGTCCTCCAGAACACTGCCTACAAAATCGGCAAATTCCCAATGATGGCCAACAGTAGGGCCAAGACTAACAACGATTCCGAAGGTTTGATTAAAATCATTGCCGACAAGACTACCGATCGAATACTGGGCGTTCATATGATTGCCGGAGTATGACATTTGTTAACTAATCAATTATCAAATTTTAATTTATACTCAATTTTATTGAATAATTGATTCGAACGCTTAGGTCGCGGGCGAACTGATCAATGAGGCGGCGCTTGCCATGGAGTACGGGGCCTCTTGTGAGGACGTGGCCCGTGTCTGTCACGCGCATCCGGTTTGTCTCGATTTGATTGTTTTGTATTAATATATAGTTTTCAATAATTTGTTGTAAAATATTTGATTTACTAATTGAATAATCCATTGATTACTCGATTTGCAGACCTGTGCCGAAGCGTTCAGAGAAGCGAATTTGGCCGCATATTTCGGGAAAGCCATCAATTTTTAGTGTTATTTAACTTAATTGAATTGTTAATTTGTTTTAGTTTTTAAAAAGTAATAATTAAAACATAATTTGTTTAGTTTTACTGTTTTTGTTTAAACGAAATTATTATTAATTGTGTTTTCAATTATTTAATGATTTATTTGTTTTGAACACTACTAGTCAGCGATCGAAAGATAACCCGAAAATTGAATAAAAATTTGCAAAAATATAAGTCAAACACAAAGAGAGAAAAGATAATAGAGTGTAACGAATGAATAATTATTGGCGAAAATTGAATAAATCGATTGAATACTGAAATTGAAATTTTTGAAAAACAAATTTTGAGAAAATATTTGTTATTCGCAAACAAATTATGTATTCATTTATTTTATTGAATCATTCAATTTGAATAACATTTCGAAAGTCAAAGCCTTTTCCAATACTCGTATCGATTATTTGCTGACAAGCATTCTCTCAATAGAGCTATCAGTTCGTTGACCACCACTTGCTTTGCTATACGTTTTGCCATTCATTTCCACTTTAAGACTTAACTTGTTTTTCGCTGCAATGGCTTTAATTACTAAGCAATTCGAATGCAATTATTTTTTTAAATAGCGAATAATTTTTCTATTATTACAAAATTATACAATACATGCATATCCTAGTCGTTCCGAAACGAGAATCGCATTAAAAAATGTCAACCAATTAAATGGTTGTATTGTTTTATGAGCACTAATTCATTTTATAACTCATATAAGACATACGAAACTTATTATCCAATAATTTATTTGATGTCTAAAAGGAAACTAAATTTATTGTTGTATTTAATCATATTATAAAGTAATAGGTTTTCCCACAAATTCTTCAATTCAAACATTTTTATCACTTTAAGAATGATAACAAAAACTATTACAGAAATCTATTTTTGTAAAAGCATTTGACAGAAAATTTTAAATTTCAGAATTTGTTCGCAAAAAAGCTAAATAAAGGGCAAACAAAATGACAAAAATATAAAATATAGTTCAGTAGCAAAATATAATATAATTCCATATATTATATGGAATTTGTGCTAAAATATAAAATATAAAAATACGACAGCAATTGGTTTGATTTGCCGCTGGTTTTAAGGCACAAAAAACATATTTTTAAACTTAATTAATTGAAATCAGTTACGAAAAAAATAAAATCTAACATTAGATACATATATATATCGCTAATAATCCAGTTCTAGAGATTGAGTCGAAATCTAATTCTTGAGGAGCAGGTCGTCCTCTAATTAGCCGAAGGAAATGTGTCCTTCAATTCGACTAAAATATTAAATCAAGAATCTATTTCCAGTAGTTTTAAGTTAACTATAGTTTAGGAAACATTAGAATCCTTTTTAACCATTAAATTGCGTTTGGCTTTCGATTTATACGATTTACACAATTTTTATTAAATTTCGAGTCTATTAATCAAAAATGAATAAACTGTTTATTTCAAGTGCTTTACTCGTATTCGTATCGATTATTTTGTTCCAATCATTGCAATTGACAAATGGCTTCATCGTATGGACCGGCAATTCGACGGTTTGTCATATATGCGATGGAGTGGACACATACTCGGGTCGGAATACGATGTGCTGTTTGATTCACAGCAGATGTTGTTTGTATGTATTCACTCTTTACCAATAATTATTTAATTACCACTTTTTCTCACATTATTTCGCAAATAATCTTTGGATTCAATCATAAGATTGAGAATTAGAGTAAAAGAAAATACAATAAAACTAATTATTTTGAAAAGAAAATCCAATCGATTGTATGATTCGTTTTGATAAAATTCAATACAATTAGAGTTGAAATGAAAAAATAAATCCTAAAAATCCAGAATAAATCGCTTTTACTATAAATTTCGTTTTTAAGTTAATTATAATTTAAAGAACGATTGAATTGAAGACAAATTTCTTTTCGAAACAATAAATTTCTCTTTTATTCCTTCAATTAGATTATGATTAATAGGCATTAAATCCCAATAATAAGATCCGAAGGTTTAGGGATTCAGGGATTAGGGAATGAAAACAAACCGAACAATAGTCTGAACTTGAGTTGACATTCAATCGAGTTTTGGGATTGTTTTGCAAAACAAAACTATTTTTTGATTGACTATTGAATTTGAAAATTACGGCTGAATTAAAGTCCTGGAAAACTCGAAAACTTGTTATCGCAGATGAAAAACTGGAACAAAGTTCTCATTACTTGAAAAAACTTTATGTCAAGTGTTTTGAAATCTAATGAAAATTCTTTTTAAAACATTTTAACTTAAACTTTGAAAAAATACAAATTTTTAATAATTACAAAAATTGTATTATTTTTCTTAGGGATGAGAGCATTGATGTCATTGAACAGATTCGAGCGAACGCTACGACAAAAGCGCCTTAAATAGCAAATTGTTTACAAAAAAATGTTAAATAAATAAATACTTTTTTTAAAATAATATAAAATTTTAAATATTTTAGTAAAACGTTATCAAAAATAATGTAAAACTTAATTATAAAAAGTATATAATAATTGCTTACAATTAAGTAAAAAATATTTGTAACAAAAAAATTATTACAAAGAAAAACCAGTTATGAAAAATTTTATTGCAAAACAAATATTTTGAAATTATATTCTTGTGATTCAAATGAACTCAATTTTATCTAAAGTCTGCAAAACCTGTTGTTAAGGGAGAGAAGAGAATGAGAGATAAGAAAAAAATGGAACAAATATTTTACAACAAAATACTAATCAATTAAAGCAAAAATGGTTTTGATTTAATGAGAATAAAATATAAGTTAATTAAGTCATACCTCAGTCATAGTGGGTCTGTATTTCTTGCGCTGTTCCGTACATTTGCGAGAGATTCCAAACAACTCGAGCCCTACCTTCTCGTCCAACTCTCCAATACTTTTGTCGAGAATACTGTTGATCACAGACTCGTTGTCTTCTTCCAAATCAATGATTACGTCTTCGATATACGACAGCAAATCAAAACCCTCTCTGTTCTCGTCGTATGGCTTAAGTCCTGTCATTAGTTCGAGTAAAACAATGCCATAACTGAATGAATCCAGTTTTACACTAATGTCTCCGCGAAAGGCTTCCGGTGCCATATAGATCGACGTTCCGAATATAGTTGTCGCCAACGGTTTGCTACAAGTTGTGTCATTCGAGCCAACTCTCACTAACCCAAAGTCGCCAACTCTTGCGTTCATTTGGTTGTCGAGTAATATATTCGCACTTTTGATGTCTCGATGAACGTAAGGCTTCGAATCAAATGTATGCAAATGACAAATACCTTTAGCCGTTCCCAAAGCGATGGACATTCTTAGCCTCCAATTGAGAGATGAGGGCCTGTGTTCCAGACAGTCCTGTAGTGACCCGTTTGACATATAGTCGTAGATAATGAGAAGTGACGGCCCGTCCGATGAGACGCCACAAAGAGATAAGAGGTTTTGGTGACGGAATTTACTCATGACTTTCAATTCGGACAAAAACTGTTTCTGAAAATCATTTTTAAGTTTCTTAACGGCAATAAACTCTGTGTAGGGTCTGAGTCGGCACCGGAACACCTGACCGAACGCCCCTTCGCCCAACTTGTGGTCATTAAAATCATTAGTCGCACAACGAATCTCTTCATAAGAATAATGATTGAGTTCTTCATTCGCTAGTAATTGAGTATTACTTTCGTCACATAAACTGAAACTAATTTGCGATTCATTAGGCGCCGACGGATCCGCAAAATTGTTATTATATTTCAGATGCAATCTATTATTATCTGTCGATTGTTCGCAATTCAATAGTTTAGTCGAGAATTGAGTCAATTTATTATCAAAATAGTTCTTATCGTTAGAATTATTGCAATTTTTTGTGTCATTAATATTCAAATCACAAATTAATTTATCGATCGATTTCTTATTGAAATAATTGTCACATTTTGTGTCAAACAAATGATCTGACGATTCGATTTGCAGTAAATCTTTGTAGAGGAAGAGAGAAGCCCTGTATAGTCGGCAAGAGTTGAGTAGATTTATAAAGTCTTCAATTGTCGCTCTCTTTCTACCACTCGTTCCCTAAATAATTGATTTCTTATTTAAATTCAAAATACTTTCAAATATATATAACTTAAAGCAATAAATAATTAAATTGCTTTCAATACCCAGTAATCAATGAGCGCTTGAGTCGGACTTTTGCCTCTTTTGAGTAAGTCTTCCAAAAGAGAGATATTAGTGCTCGAGAGGAGATAGCCGTCCATTCCGTCCGGTTTGGGTATAATAGACGCCAATTGCTTCCAATTGTTGTTTACGTCGAGAATTGACGACAATTGGATCCGATCTTTGATCGCCAAATGTCTTAATTCGCTTTTTAGAGTCAATTCACTCTTTGCTAAACCAATCGGTTTCTCGAAATTCATTATCAGTTCAAAAGTTATCAATCAATGTATGAAAAATCAAAACCAAAACCACTTTCAAAAGTGTCAGAAAAACAATGCAATCGTTAGTCAAATAAATATTTTTCACTTTAAATAAAGTCAAACAAATGTTTCGACTGTTTATCGATAGGAATGTAATCAAAAAACAAATAATTAAATTGTTTTCAAAACTTTTGAGTCAAGACATCAAATGATTGATTGATTGATGACTTAAAAAGATTTATGAAATTGTTATTTCGGACACAAAATGACCTGAAATTCATTTTCAGTTTTGTTTTTGGTTTAAAAATTTCAATAAGTTTTGAAATCATTAATAAAAAGATTTGTAAAACAAAATATATTTTTTACGCAAAACTTCAAAATCAATAAATCATTTCAAACATTCAGATCAAAAGAAAAATTTGTTTCAAACACTCAATAATAAAAATACTAAAAAATACATTAATATATATATAATAATAATTAAAATTAAATTAAAATACAAATAAATATTTAATTAAATTTAATTCAATTTAAATGCAAAAGTTTGCCACAAATTGAGATTCAATTGACAGCAAAACATCTGTTTGTTTACAAATGTCTCATTAATGCACTATTTTGTCCATAAATGGCGACACTTTTGGCTGTTTTAGTCCGCATTCCGATTGCATTACACTTTTTCTGAGTTTTTAATTAGATATTTGACTTAAGTCATACTCAACGATAAGTTTACAGATAAAAGACATTTATAACAAATGGTAACATCTGTTGAACAGCGAATGCCATTTATGGCTGTCTTTATGTGTAAGAACGGCTTAAGTCAAATATAGATCTAATGATGTTTGAGTATTATGCGCTGTAGAACAGCTTAACTCAATTATTTTTTAGCCAATCATTGTTCGTAAAATCAATTGTTTGCGTAAATTTTTATACATAAACCACGTCCTCCTCAACTGATTTTTAATTAAAATATTTTGCATTAAATTCTTTAGTAACGTTACAAAAAAGTCGCGCCTTTTGAGCCCCTATTGCCTTATATTTTAATAATTAATCAATAATTAATTACTTTAGACATTTATTATTACAAATAACCAGGCTAATCAAATCAGAGAAATAAACTTTTTATGAGTTTCAACTAAAATTTTTATTATTGGATTGAATTTATTGCTCTATCTATTATGTATGCAGCGCTTGTGCAGCGAATCTCTTTTGTCTAATTCACGTAACGTTATTCTCAAACATATATTTCCGTCGAAATGGTTCGCAACTCGAGCTTAAAAGAAGTAAAACTCGAGTTTTGAAAATAATTATGAGAAAAGTTTTAGTTTAAAAATTTAATATTCAAATAAAAATCGATAAATAAAATGAACGAATAAATTGAAAAACTGAGTCGACTTTAAGCAAATTAAAAAAAATTAGCATGTTGCATAATGCTACTTGGTAATCAATTCATAAGCCAAACACAACAACTTATGAACAGCAAAAATAACAATTTTAATATATGATTCATTAAAAACAAAAACGGAGTTTGAATTGAAATTGAATTTTTCAAACTATAAAGTAATTAAATTTAGTCATGACTAGTGTCGGGCATTTGAGTCAATGCAAAGTTGAGTTTAAATTGATTTGATTGGCAGACAGACAATGATTTGGAAGAATTTGTTTGGATTCTGAACTTTACGATTGATATTCGTGTGACTTAAGCATGACTTTCGAGAAGAATAGATAAGAAGAGACGGAATCGTAAATCGAGTTGAGTTCGATTGCCCGGAATGTGTTCACCGGTGAGAGGCTCTGCAGAGCGAGTGTTTGCTTAGCGGACGTACTAACTGGTCGAGTGGAGTCATGCGCAGTGGTGTGGTTGGAGTGTAGAGCGAGTAATAGTGCATTGAGTGTTCGCTGGATTGTATGTACGTATAGGTTGTGTGCAATTCGCGCGCTATTCGGCTATTCTATAGCGCTATTCGAAGTCCTATTTGTGTATATTCTGCACAGCATTCGCAGCACTGTTTCCATACATACAATACTGACTACTACTCACTACTACTGACTCTACTCTCTATTAACTGTTTATATGTATTAAGATTTGAAGCGATTTAGAAAAGTGTTGTAAAGAAGAAGAGTTCGAACCGAACCCGAAGTGACCGACTCTACGATCGTGACAACTATGGGTAAGCGATATCGAGCACTCGTTTCTCTTTTCTTTCTGCTCTCCTCTCCCTCTCTCGCTCTGCACTCCTCTCCTTCGCTCCCTCTCTCGCCCTCTCTCTCCCTCCCAAACCCTCTCGCCCTCCCGTATCTCTCTCTCAGGCAATCCCAATCGCGAGCTCAGCCATTGAGTGCATTCGGGTCGCTCTCCTGTGCGCTCTCCTGTCCCTCTCTGTGCCTCTGCTCTCGCGCTGCCATACCATACATATCCAACATATCGAGTGCAGACTCGCTATCATTCAAACATTTATCTCATCTCCGATTAATTCCAACTCTGATTACCCGTATCTCACACTCACTGACACTACAGATAGCGATCTATAGGCATATTGACCGCTGACTCGAACACAAGTTTTAATAGTTTTGTTAACCATTTGATTGAAGCGATCGAAAGTGTCGACAATCCGTAGTCTCAACCCTCGCCTCAATTGTCATCCTTCCCAACCAACTCTTAATTCGTATTTACAGTTTCGAGTGAATGAGTCAATTGGAATAAAGTTAGAGTTAGTCCTATCTATCCCTATCCCAATCGCATGCCATCCCATCCCTGGTTACATTTAAACTTTCTCACTAAATGTGCGAAATATTGTGCTATTGCTCGTATGTATCACTTGTAATGCTGAGCCTGTTATCTGTGTTAGAGACCTAAATCGGTTCGCTCTGACATTGACTCAAAAACTCGGAGCGCATAGACTCGCGCTTTAGACCCGATGTGCGTTCGCTCTCTCACTTAACCCATGTATTCGATATGTTTTGCTCGTAAATTAAAACTTATATATTAGCTGTTGATTAGATATGTTTAGTCTGAATATTGGGATAGCGTTAAGTAAATAATAAATAACTGGTTTATTATTTAAAAAAATTTAAAACAAAAAACATTTAGTAAACTAACAAATTAAGTGAATGCTTGCTCTGGTGTAGTAAACAGCCAGTGAATCAAAGTTGGGCGAAAGTACATGGCTAACTAA
This sequence comes from Porobelba spinosa, assembly GCA_034699545.1. NCBI lineage: Eukaryota > Metazoa > Arthropoda > Arachnida > Sarcoptiformes > Damaeidae > Porobelba > Porobelba spinosa. The sequence goes on from JAQIYC010000026.1 coordinate 10,816, forward strand.
TTGTAACAATTGCTAACTCGCTAGCATGCAAATATGCGAGTTGAATGTTGATTAAAAGTTTGATCGGGGTCCAATCTCGTCGCGCTTTTGGTCTCTAATCTCTATTTCTAATACAATGAGTAGAGATGAAGGCTATTCAGGCTTTGTATGTGTAAAGTGAATGTCTTTCCCCAAAAAGCTAACGGCGCTCGTGATTGGCTGTGCGCGCGATTGAAAGAGTGTAAGGAGGGCTGGCATTGGCTGCAGTGCCCATAGCTCAAGACAGTACTCCATAGCTGTATGACTCCCCGCTTTGTGTCGGCTATTCAATGCCTGCCATAAACCCAAACCTTCCCCCAGTCTCGCAGTCTTTCTCTCTTTCTCTCCCATTCTCTCGCATTCTCTCCGTTCGCATCCAGTTTGCAGTTTAGAGTCGAGTTGAGACAATGCATTGCATTAATCAATAATTGGTTTTGAGATTTTGGGAGAGAGGGAGAGGAGAGTGAGTGGGGAGAGAGGGAGAGCATCGGCGAGAGTTGGAAAAAATTAACTGTAAAATCAATTAGAAATGTTTTCACATGCGCTTACATGAGACGGAGACGTATATGAAAACTCTATACACTTTATACACACTCTATGCGAATCTATCGCTATATAATAGAAAAATCGAAAAATACGAATAATTTTCTATATATAGCGATAAAAATAAATTTTTATTATATATTTGCGTCAAATTAAATGTCCTCTCAATTGAAATGCGTTCGGATTTGAGCCCTAATTGCCGGCACATCAGACACAGACCGAGTTTCCAGTATTGGCCAAATTGTTGCTTTCCTCCCATTCTCTACATTTCACTAAATTTCTCATTTTTTGTCAATTATTTTAATTAAAAATTAATTGCAATTAAATTGTTATCGAATGACTGTCTTCTATATCTATACTTCGTTACAATTTATTGCTGAACTGAAGTAATCGATTGATTGCTTTGTATTAATTATTTGGGTTTGTATTTGAAGCAGAATATGCTGACTATCACCAGGCAATGGCACAACACGCGGCCTCCCTGGCCAACAGCAACCAACTGCACCCGACAATGGGCCAGCTCCAGATGTCGCAGATGCTCTCGGCTGGGCTCAATTTAACAGTCAGTTCCGCTAATATGAACCAGAATTCGGTTCATGTAAGACAATGATGGACTGCAATACGTCTTATCATTACTTCATTTCATTTAGAAGTCGTTTGACTCTCGGATTAGATTAGAGTTCAGTTCAGATGCAATGTCAGGACGACTACCAAAATGTTTATTATTTTATTCGCAATAAAACTTAATTCTAATATTAATTTATTTATTGATTTTATTCGATAAACAAACATAAAAACCATTAATAAAACTCTTGGAATCAGATTCTAAATGAAATGCATTTTTTATATTATATCGAAATAAAAATAAGAAACGATTTTCTCGTTTTGTGTTTACTTTTGCGCTCAAACTCTAAAATCAATACAACTTTAGGTGATGTCGGGCGGACTCACAAACAACAACACCGGACAACACCACCTGACCGGACACGGCGGCCATCACGTCATGTACGCCAATGTGCAGACGGCGAGTGCCGGCGGCGGTGGTGGCAGTGGCCACGGCGGGGGTGGCGGTGGCGGCCACGGAGGCGGCAGTCACAAGAAGCAGAAGAAGCCCAAAGTGAATAAAGACGGCGTTCCGGCGCCCAAGAGGGCCACCACTGCTTACATCAATTTCACGCAATGGTATAGAGAAGAGTTAAAAAAGGCCGGACGACCCATACCTAAGGTGAGGGATCGAGAGATCTAGAGTTTTTGCTTTTCGTAATTACTTTCGCGAGCATTGGATTAGCTTTGAATGAGAAATGATTTGTCGATTAATACAACTTTTGTATTGAGAGCTTTCAGTCACTCGTTTAGCACTAGTTTTCGCTTATTTTTGTGTTTTTCTCTTCTTTTTTCTAGCCTTAAGAGCGGTAATACATATATAATTTCGGGCAATAATGCTCTGCTATTTAGACTTATAATTGATGTTAGACTTGAATTACGCCCGAAATAAATAATGGGACAAAAAATGCGATTTTCGTATTTATATAGCAATAACTGCAATCTCGCGTCGCTTCCACTTCGCTATCTATGCGTCGCCTATCAGTGCTTGACTCCAAATGTCCCGAAATTAGACTAAACTTTATCTAAATATTTATTATTTTCATTCCTGATTTGATTTGGATTTTCTTGTTTTTATTTATTTTTGGCATTTATTGTGACGTTTCGTAAATCGATATTTGAATGTTTTGAACGAATTATTTCTTTAAAATTTATTATTTTTGCTTCACTTCAAAAGGATTTATTAGGTTTTAAAAATCGATTTTTAGATATTTTTCTAATTCTTTGTGTTTTTTTGCTGAAATTAAAAATATATAAAATGAAAATTTTTATGATTAAGGCGTCGCTCGATTCACGAGATCGTAAATCCATCCCTTTTTCCGCAAATCTGTTGATTAAAATATATGTTTTCTTTTCGAGAATAATATTTTTTGACTAAATATTGATTTTGTTTGTTGTTGAGCCAAAAGAGTTGATTTTCAAAAACTGTTAAACGGATTGTTAAAATATTTGGACGTTTGTGTGCCTCTCATTAGTTTGGCTGCGCGTCTATAGCACCGGCACATCTCGAGCCGGCAATGAGGATGAGTGAGAGATTCATTCGTCTAACTCTCCCCAAAACTCATCTCCTTTTCTGATTGATTTTTGAAAGTCATTCATTCAAAGTCCGATCAATAATAAAGTAATTTCAAAATAACTGCACTGAGAGGTTGTGGAGGAACGGAACAGCTCTTTCTTCCCTTCTCTCCCAGTGTCGAGATTACGCATATCTAATAATCTGTAGATTTTTTATATTTTTATTTTTGATCTATTTTCTGCTCTCTTTCTAATTAATTTGTTTCTAAATTTTCATTTTTATATGTTATTCAAGATTTTGTTTTTGATTTTTAATTTACTCTTTAATTAGTAAAATGTTTTCGTTTTTTATTTTGTTTTTTAATATAAATATTTGTTTTAATTAAATGAGAATTTTTAACAACCAATAAAATCGGTTTAATTGCGCTTTAAATCTTGATTATTGTTATTAACTTTATTTGTTTTTGTTTTTTTTATATAAAAGTTTTTTCCCGATTTTGAGCTTTTTTTATATTAATTTTTCAAAAAAAATTTTAATCTAATTCTTTTGCTGCCTATTAAAGCGAAATTGATTTTTATATTTTATTTTTATTAAAAGTCTGAATAATAGATTAAATAATATTTTAAATGATTGTTTAGAAAGGGATATAAAAAATTCATATTTTCTTCTCAAAAGTTTATACTTTTTCGCTTTTCTTGTGAAATGAAATGTAATTTTATTTTTATTATTTGTAGAAATTATTTTCTCGTTTATTATTATTTTTTTCATTTTATTTAACATAAGTTTAGATCAATTTCCAGAAGAGATTAAACTAAAGGTCAGTAACTCTCAAATGTGAAGCCATTTGAGTGTGTGTTTCGTCTCAAGTCTTTTCAATACATTTTTTATTTATTCGATTTATTGAATCCATAATTTGAAATAGTTTTGTCGCTATTCTCGACAATAGTTGACATTTTAGTCAAAATTCCCGAATTTTTTATTACCCGAATATATAACCCGTCGCCAAACGGCGTGAAATCGCCGCCCAATTCCTCTTAACTAATGATTCCAATACTTAATGAAAACTTCTTTTTTGAAAATTATGATAAATGAACGCAATTTTGATGAATAAACTAAAAAAATTAATTTAGTTTTTTACTTTGGTTTTCGAAAATCCGCTGAAAATTCTATTTTGAATTATATTTTATCCGAAATTATTTTCATTTCTTTTGTTTCATTTAAATATTTGATTTATTCAACAAATCGATGAATTATTTTCATTACTAATGCATTCATTCACTCAAATGATTTCAATTTCGTTTTTATTATTTATTTTAATTTCAGTTTTATTTTTGTCGTTTCGATTGAAATATATTTTCTGATTAATTAGAAATTATTTATTTTTGGTTTTTATTAATACATTTTAATTAATCTATAGATTCTTATCATTAGTTTTTTTCTAATTTCAACATTACTTTGTTTTTGAAATTTTAATTAGTTTTGAAGAACAATTTTTTTACTTTTTAATCGAAGATTTGTCGTTTTCTTCTTTTTTTTTATTTATTTATTGATTAATTATTATTTTAGTTTAAAGTTTTAGTTTTACTAAACCTATTTGATTACTATAGTGTAAAATAATTTTCTCGGTTTTTGTTCTTTATTTTTATTTTGTTTTACTCTCTTTTTTTGTTTTATTTTTCTCGTTTCGTATTTTATTTGATTAACTAAATCATTGAATCATTTATCAAAATCTTGGCTTTATTTTAGTGTTTTATTCTTTAATTAAAATTAATTTTTTGGTATATTTTAATAATTTTTGGTTTTTTTGAACTAAATTAGTATTATTTTTATATTTTTTTTAACTCTCAATGTCTTTCAGAATAGTTTTTTGGTTTTTTTTTTCAAAAGTTTTTTTTGAACGACAAAGCATTTGACTTTTGAATCGATTATATATAAAAATATTATATATAATAAATCTATTTTTATCTAACATTCGCTAAAAATAAGAAACTTTTTTCACTGAAACATAGTATTTGAACAAAAATATAAAATATTCATTAATATTCCGAATCTGAAAATTATAATTTATTATTTGGTTTTTAGTCAAATAAAAGTTTTAATTAATTCTAATTATTATAAATTAAGTAATAAAACAAAATTTCTTTTTCCGTTTTATTTCTTTACTTTTTTGTGGATGAGTTTAATAGTTATTAAACGAAAAGAAAATATGATTTTATTGTCTTTTTTTAAACGTTTTTTAATGTTTAATAGTTTTAGTATTTTTTTCGTTGCAATTATTGGCGTTCGAGACGAAGGAGAGATGTATAGCGAGTATAGAGAAGAGGGAAACGCAGTGTTGCGTCGGTTTTATAGCGATTTTCCCTCAGGAAAGGACTCGTTTCGATCGTTAACATTCTTGCGATTAGAAAACTTAAAATTACACAAAAAAGGAAATTAATTAAAGCCTGACTTTAAGATTATTTAAAATCTTTTTTATTTTTTCTCTTCTCTTTACTTTCCAACAGACGTTTGGATTCACTCTTTCATTCAAAGATTTTTTTGGTTTTTTATTTGTTTATTAGTTATTCTCGAAATTTGTATATATTTTGTCGCTTTTTGTTTGATTTTTAATTTATTTTTTGAGTTTTTGTTTTGTCTGAAACAATGTTTGTTTTTTCTGCTCTGATATTGACTGACGGACTGTTGTTTTCATCAATTAGTTGCAAGTCTTTTGTATTCTTACACTTATAGTCCTATTATTTAGAGATTATTTATTATAAATCGGTTAGTCTTTTGTCACTCTTTCTCTGTTTTTGTTGTCATTTCTTCTTTTTATTCAATTGTCAAAAAGTATTAAGAATTCATTTGTTGTTTAATTGGAGTTTAATATTGAATTCCATAAAAGTAATGACGAATTGCGTGTCGTTTAAAGATTTTTCATTATTAACGATAGACTCTATCGTTCGGATCGTTAAGACAAAAGAGTAATATTTCGTCAAAAAGAGTGAGACTTTTAATGGATATATATTTTTGCTTCACTTCATTCATTCGCTTCCAAATATATTCCCTATAACTCAATAATTTCTAAAATCAATAATAAATACAATAGACTGTCGGTCGGGCGGTAGGTCTCTCTCCTCTATTGTCTGATCCCATTCCCCCTCTCCCGGGCCGTATGTTTGTCTGTGGACTGAACTTCCAATTTGTTATCAAAAATTTTTTATTTAATTTTCACAACAATTCCCTTTCCATAGATTCGGTGTCTGTTCTGTTCTCTCAATATTGTCTATGTTTTGAAAGTCTGTTCGAAGTCTTGTTCCGAAAATATTTATCTCGTTTTGTAGTTTAGTTTTATTTTTAAATTTATTTGCTTTAAAATCTAGAATTAGTTTAATTAGATTTTGTTTTCAATTACAAATAGAAATTGCTGTTTCGACTCGAATCACACGTTTCGGAAATAATTATTTTAAATAAATTTTTCGCTTTATTTATAGATTTTTTTACTTCTAATTCCAATTTATTTATTATTATCTCTATTTTATGTTTGAGAAACAAGTTTTACTTCGAATAACTTATTTGTATTTGTAGATTGTTTTCCGATAATTTTGAACTTATTATAAGTTTATTTTTATAAGTTTTTTCGTATTTTCTCATTTATAAATAATTTTTAAAAATATTTTTGAGTTTTAGTTTATTTTAATTTAATTTATAAATTATTATTTCAATTAAATTATTTTTATCGATTGAAATGCAATTTATAATTGATTTGATTTGACTGATCATTAAAAAGGTTGAAATATTTGAGTAATTTTTTGTCTTTTATTTAAGTAAATATTTAAAATATTTTTAGTGCGAAAACTGTGTTTGAGTTGTGTCTAACGACAGACCTCTAACTCTTATAGGTTGTCGATCCGCATATAAATTGATTTTTTCCATTCACTATATAATTAGCAATAACTTGAGTCAAACAATATATTTAAAGACATAAAACTAAGGCTTCAATTATTTTGCCTATTATTCTCTCTTTACTCTCCATTTTCTGTTTGGATTTCATTTGATTTAAATTATAGTCAAAAGAATGTAATGTCTTATTGACTGAATGTCTGTCAAACACAAGAGAAAGGAATAAATGTTTTATGTATTTAATGTATTTAATAGTTAAATTTTTTTTATTATCTTTTTATTCATAATTTAATAAAATTCTTACAGAAATTTTTCATTGATCTCAATCTCAGAGTTGTTATCAATATTTAATCATTAATTTAAGTCTCGCTCCGAATTGAGATAAAATATATTTAGTTTTACTTCTAAAATAAGAAAAGAAAATCTCGTTTTTCCAAACATTTTATCCTATATATAGAAACCCATATTCATTAAGTTTTACTAAACTTTTTATACACTATTTTCGCCTTTTTTTCTCTTTAAGAGATTTTGTATTTTGATACGAAAAATATGTAATCAATTTTTGATATATATATTCTTTAAATTTTTATTAAACTATTTTTTCTCTTATTCTCACTTTTTTTGAAAAATGATTACATTTTATGCAAAAACTAAAATAATATTTTTTCTCTCATTTTATTTCTGATGAATGATTGGATGAGCGAAGACTAAAGACCTCAGATTATAGACTAATTCAATCATTTCTCTAATCACTTATTTTTGAGAAATTTTCGTTTTTTATTCTTCATTCTAATGAAACTTTTAATTAACTTTTTTTAATTGAGATTTTAGAGAAAATCTGATTAAAATGTAAAATATTTTTGTAGTTTAGTTTAATTCTTATAAACGAAAATATTTTCATCAATTAATTAATTTAGATTTCATTTTATTTCTCTTTTATTCAGTCGTTTCGAGTCCGGGAATTGATTTTCTCGACTAAGAAATAGCAATAAAAGCAATAAAAATGTGAATATTTTTCTAGTGAACAGAATTCCATTAGAAATGAAATGAGCGCTAAATTGAACAAATAGTGCACCGAATGAACAAAAAATGAAAACTGCTTTTGACAGAAAGTCTGCATCACTTTTGAATCAATTAATTTTAAAATTATTTTTGCAAAAGATGGCAGACTTTGATCGAAAACACAAAGAATTATATGATATCAATAATTTGAGCGAAATATGACGAGAATAGAGAGCTCTCTATCTCTCAAATCTTGAATTAAAATCAATAACTTTTCTATAATTTGTTGTTTTCATCAACAGATCGGAGATTTCGGTAAAGAATGCGCCGGAAAGTGGAATACGATGGGAGAGGAGGAGAAGAAGCCGTTTCTCGAGACGGCCAACAGAGATCGGGAGCGATATAAGCGAGAGATGGCTGTCTTCAAGCCGGCCAGGGATGCAAATAAGCCGAAACGTCCCGGAACTGCATTCATGCTCTTTATGGGCGACTTTAGGAAAGAAATGGCTGGAAAAGAGCCGGAAGGGGGCGTCGCAGCCCTCGCCAAACTCGGAGGCGAGAGGTGGAGGAATATGACCGAAGACGACAAGAGACCGTACGTCGAGAAGCAGAACGTCGAGAAGATTCGGTATGAGGCGAATATGGAGGACTATCGCAGAAAAGTATGACTCGTATGACACAAACCATTCACTTATTCTCTGTCTCTTCACTCTATCACTTGTCTCACTCTCCTCTTGTTCTCTACACTACTCTTCTCTCAATTATGACTTTAATAATAATTGTTTTGAATTAAAACTTAATTATTATTAAATAAAATGTTGTCTCGAATCTAATGCTCAAATCTATTACTTGTTTTCTATGATTGCTTTCTGCAAAAGAAGGCACAACAGCCTAAGGGGAAGGTAGACATCACTTCTATCTCTTTGATCTCAGTTTTGTTTCTCGATTTCGATTTTAAAAACACTTTATTTTAGACTTTTTTTTATGTCTTTTGCGTTGAGTTTATCTGTAATTTATATTTAAGTTTCGATAAGAATAGACTCAGACTTTCTCTGCCTTTTCGTCGCCTATTGACTGAATCGATATCGTATTGACTAATATTAATGACATTCTGTTTGTCTGTGTGTCTGATAGGGAGCGCCGCCCGTCACAGGAGGTCCGTCACCCAAACAGGCTGTCCGACTGTCGACCGAGGGCTCGGACAACGAGGACTCGGATTCGAATTCCCTGCAGACGGCGGGCGCCGGAAACCACCAAACGGGCGGTGGTGGGCACGGGGGGCACCAGACGCAGACCTCAAACATTCACAACAAACAGAACCAATCGACGCCTTCACCCGCTTCTTCATCGCCACCAACACAGCTGTCGATGACTCCGAGTCCGAGTGCGAACTCAGGACAACAACAAAGTATAGCAAATATAGCCATTAATTCAAGTCTTCATTCTATGCCATCACTTCCCCCATTGTCTTCACCCATGTCTTTATCTCATGCTCTTTCAGCCCAGGGTCTGATGACCGGCTATTCGCAGCACTCATTCACCGCCAACTTCGCTCATCCGTCGGGCACAGGCGCCCAAACCAACTATAATCAGGCACACGCTCACACCGGCAATATGGCGCCCAACACAACCTCATACTTGCCTACTGGTGCCGGCGGCGCATACTCTCAACTACAAGGACCGTATCAGTGGAATTAGAGACTTCCTATACAGTGAACTCTGACTCACCGACGACTCATTGCAAGTGGACCGACATGTGGACCGAACTCTAAGCTATTAATTATTATTTTGCGATAACATTGCGATTAAATTAATATCAATTCAATTAATTCAATACTTTCTTCAATCGATTCATATATTATAAACTGTTTGTTGTGTTAATGTGTTCTTTGATATCAATTCATTTGTGACTACAATAACACATCCAAACCAAAGCCAATCGATATTTGAATTTATTATCTTTATTATTGGAGCGCCGTTTTCTGCCGGTGCCGAGAGATTAAGATATTATTATTATTATAGCAACAAAACACAAAACTCTAGTTTTATTATCTCTCAGTTATATCTTTTTTACAATTTTATTGATTATTATTTCAATTATTTTTCTAAAATTCAAATAACTTTTTTGATGCACAGAAAGGATCGCAAAACCGACTAAACAATTATTATTACATTTTTTTTATAAATATTATAATTTTATAGAAAGTGTGACAAAGAGGCAAAACATTTTTTATTATATAATTTTATTGATTTAAATATTTAATTTTATCGATTCTATGGCTGCCATCAAATTGTTGGTTCGTTTTATGTATTATTTTTTCGGACAATTAATTCTCAATTACTTCTCAACTACTTTTGGTTTTACGTAATAAATATTTACGTTTAATAAAAATGAAATTTAAAAAACTTATTAAGAATTAGAAGAATCGAAAGACGACTTCAAGAGACTAAACACACAATTAATTCATTGATGTATTTGATGTACACCTCCTGTGATGCGACTATTAATGATGAAACAGAAGATCATTCAATGCATTCATTCATATATTTCATATATACTTCTCATCAATAAAATATCGATAAAAATGTTTTTTAATAGCAATTGAACTGAAATGACAATTGAAAACAAAACGCTTTTAGAATACGAGCACAAAAAGTAATATTTAAACCATTTTTTTGTTGCAATCTTTGAATTAATAGAAATAATTGAAATTTGAATGAAAAGACAATTTTGAATAAACTCTTATATAATGGTGTCGTCCTATTCTTCAGTGGTATTAAACGACTTTTTGATAAATTGATTAATTGAATGAAGAAAAAAGTTTTGGAAAAACGATTTGTTGTTTATATTATATATTTCACTCTTCTATTACCAGAAAAAATGAATTATTAGCCAAATATTGTATACATTTAATATACAGTCCATTCAAGTGTTTTTCCAAACCTCTCTCCTCTCATAAGAAGACATTAAGACTTTAATTGGACATCAGATGAAGAAACCGAACGTTTCATTCACTTGACATCACATAACTCTCCTCTTCTTTCCTCTCATTCACGACAAATACATTACAACAAAATCATTCGACAAATCAGTCTTTTCTTTTACATAACATTTTGTATTTTATTTTCGTTTCGTTTTATTTTTTAATTATTATTATAATTAATATTATTTTAATTTTATTTTTTGTTCGCAAACCTGAACTCATTGTGTAATGATTTTTATTAATTGTATTTTAATCGTAAAACACATTTGTTCTCTACTTTTCTCACAAAAGCGTAAATACATTTATATTATAAATATTAAAAATGAAAAATTAATTTTCATTATATTGTAATTTAATGAAAAATACAAAAAACTTTTTTTGCTGTTCTTTTCAATAATAGGTTGAATACAAAAATGAAAAAAATTGATTTAAACTCTAATTTCTTATAAGTTATATAAATGCAAACGAATTATAATATCAATAATTCTTAAAAGTGACTGACATTCGCACAAATCTTTTGTTTTTATATTATTTTTCCATTAATTTGTGGCAACACTTACGACAATAACTGTTTCATTAGATTTTTCGCAAACATTAGATAATTTTGTAATAAATTATTTGAAAAGTATTAAAAATAGAGTTAATTAAAATTACAAAAAAGTTTTTAAATACAAATTATTAATTAATTTCAAGATATTTGTTAAGTAAATGTTTTTATTTAAGTTTCTATATATCAGTTGATCTTTAGTTCAAAACAATTATAGAATTTAAAAACTAATTTATGGATAAAATAGCGATTATTCTTCTCACAAACATTCAGTTCTCATTAATTTTATATTTTTATTACCGAATTGTTCTTCAAATTTGATAAAATAAAATAAAAACCTTTTTTTAAACAAAACAGTTATTTTATAATATAATTGAAGTATAATGCGATTGCAGGGCTCAGGCAGTCAGACCGACTCAGACAGGTGTGTAATTCATACCTTTGACCGGAAAAGCAACTGAACTAAACTTTTAATCACAAATTGCATTATTTTATTCATTTTTGGAAATTATACTCTTTTTGCGATCAAATTATTGCAAAATAACGTTTTTAACGAAGAGTAGAGTTGAGCTGTTTTTCGGGTCATATCTTTGCATGAATCTCATGAATTCTCATCCCTGTCTGAGCACATCACTCGTGTAAATACAATAACTTGGTTTCAATTAATTAAGTTATGCATACATTATATAAATTAGAGACTGCTCTACCTCTTTGTGATGCAAATTATTTCGTAATCTTTTTATTATTCGATATTCAATAGTCTTTCGGTCAATTGACTGGTCTGTCAGATAGTCTAAAATTTTAACAAATTTCTGACAAATATTTTAAAGAAAAGTTTTGTGAAGTGTTGCCAAAAGTGTTGAAAATGCAAACACAGAATCACTAAACGCATAGTGCGATCACTTTTGCCTAAACCGCTAGTTTTGTGCAAAAGTTAAATATTTAAAGAATTGTTTGAAACTATTGAACTGCTTATCAAATACAGGAAATAACGAATATATAATGTTTTTATTATTTGATTTGATAAATAATATTTTTATTGAATTTCCCAATTATTTCCTTTTTTAACTTTATTTACTCTTCAATTAGTGTTCTCTCATTCAGAATAACAGATAATTTGCGTTAATTTTTGCTAAAGGTTTCCATTATATCGTAAATCAATTATAAGGTTTAGTTTGAGTTTTATTATTCTTATCACAAAAAGGTTGAATTTATTGCTTCAATTGTTTGTTTGTTTTTTATTTCACATTTCATTCAATTCTTGTAATAATAACCAGTTTATTGAAACTTTAATTCAATTCAATTTTCATTCGCGTGAAAGTTAATAGACTTTTAATATTGGGTTTGAATTAAAGTTCAAAACTTATCGTTCAATTCATTTTCGGTATTTGGTTTTTGAAGTATTGATCAAATTCTTGACTAAATCCTTAAATGTTTGCAATTTAGAAGTCTTTAGAATAAGTTTGAAAAATGGATTTGTTTTACAACTATATAATACAAAAATATTTTCGTAAGAAATCTAATATAACTTACGACGAAAAGTCAAAACTTAATTGAATTGATTCTTTCTCTTCTCCACTAAATATATATATTTTTTCGATCGATTTGAATATAACTACGATTTTCAAATATAGTGATACAATATAGTGGCAAACATTTTAAAAAGAAAAGGCAATAACGGTTTGAATTAAGATAAATGGGTTCGAGGATTGAATACAAAATCTGTTTTGTGCCTAAAATTGATCCGAAATGTTATGCGAAGACTATTATTCTTTGACTACATAACAGATAACATATTTTTACTCAAATCTTAGAAATTAGATTTTAATCTAATTAAATGTTAATCGCATTTTGATTTACTTCAGAATTAACATAATACTAATTTCAAATTAGATTAAAATTTACTAATTAGTGAATATCTGCTAATACTGTGGTTTAGACGTTAGACGTTACTGCTTATTGCGGGTCAACTGATTTGAGTCGAATTAATGATTTTAATAGTTAATACAAAATAATGAACTCAAGTATCGATCAATTATTACCGCTTTTATTGATCTTTTTATTCCTTAAATGCCTTTGAAATTCCGAAGTCTTTATAACTTTATGTTTTAATTGGATTTAATATTCAATTCAAATATTGCGGATTAGAGACTCATAGAATAAAAATGCGTTTTAACTAAATTAAATAAATTATTTATTTATTCGTCAATCATTAATCAGACTCTCTCTCTCTCTCTCTCTCTCTCTCTCTCTCTCTCTCAGCTTTAATTTAAATAAATATATTATAATTAATTAAAAACATTGTATAAAACAATTAGTTATATTAATTTGATTATAAACTTTACTTTACATTAGGAAACAATTCATTAATTAATCTTTTGAACCCAAGAGTTAGTAATTATATTATAAAATGCAAAAAACGTGAATTCAGTTCAGTTTATCGTCAAAACATGACATATCACTGATATATCACTTAAATTGCATTCAATTGTCAATAATATTCTGAATAATAATTAGACGAATAGTTTGATTCTGTGTTTCTGTTACTAATATAAAGTCAAAGATATCGCTATTCTATACGATTTAAGCCAAATATTCCTGAATTCCTCCCATTTTATCGATTATTTGGCGAAGAAGTGCGCACTCGATGTCAGCGTTTGTTTATATCTTAATGGCTTTGCTTCGCAATCGGTTCCAACAAACGAAAGCCATTAAAACAATGCATTCCTCACAACAATTCAAATGCCTTTTAATTGTAATTAATAATAATAATAAGAGTTAATGACTGAACAGTTATGTCTGTATTTGTATAACTAATCGGGAATTTGTGGTCAAGTCTTTAGGGCCAATAAGTAGTGATTGCGTCAAAAATGCAAATATAATCGTTTGGATTGCCTTTGGAGTCAATGATGGAGAGCAACGAAATGCTGATTCCATCGCAAACCGATGAATCAATTGCCACAAAAACTTCATTAACCTGTGATTCGTCTCAACCCAAGTTCGACTCACTTCTCGATAAATTGCGAAAAGGAATGGTAAGACATTTGAATGATTGCGATATTGAGTTGGATTTACATTACATTTCTTCAAAATAGACTTATTTTTATTCTCGAAATTGCATTCTTTTCTAATCTCTATATTAGAAAGAGATTACATAATGTAATAATGATTTCAATTTGATGTTAAATATTGTATTCGTATTAATCGGACGCATATGACGTCCAATCAATCAATCATTTTGTTTCACTAATAATACTTTCTCTCATATTAGTAGTGAATATATAGTGTTTTGTCAATAATTGATAAGACATTCGTCTCAAATATAGTCTGACATTTGGTTTTTTGTCAGATTATTATTTTGTATATAAAATGATTTTATCGTTTTAAAAGAGTTGATACAAATCGTTAAATCATTATAAATCATATAATTATGTAATGTCTGTAATGTCTGTCATTGAAGACAGGAATGAAAGGACTTTTTTGTGTTCGGAAACGAAAATATTTTAACGAGAATGCGGTTCAAACAGAAAACTTCATTCAAGTAATTAATCCTTTAATTAGCGAAAGTGACGTTCAGTTGAGTTAATGCAGTGTTGAGTACGAAAGCACTCTTTGGCTAAAAGTTTACAATCGCTTCACTACTGGAGAGTGAAGTGCAGAGAGTCCTCGAACTCATCCAAACACTCAGACAATCGTAGATCGAAACTAATAAATGATTTTGTTTGCGAAAAGTCAATAATTTAATTGTTTTCAATACAATACAGAATTAAGCTTGCTTCTATTTATAACTATTAGTTCCGATAATTTAAATTCTTGAAGAATAGCAATCCATTTGACAGTTAGTATAACAATATGTTTCTGAAAGCGGTATTCGATAATAAAATTTAAATATTCATTCAATTTGTGAATGCATTTCGGGTTTAGTTTGAAGTGCTTTGTGTTGGCAATGGTTTACAACATATTTTGATTCGATATTCTAATTGAATTTCAGTTCTTAGAAGATATAATAAGTAAACAATTTTCAACTCTACGCCACTCTCGCGGTCTTACCCTCTCTTCTACATATCGTTTGCATGACTTGACTTGAAATCCGGATTTAAAATAAAATTCTTGAATTTCCTCTAAATTATAATTATATATCAATAGTAGTCGTGAATTAGCCGTCAATTATCTAAAAGCGTAAAAATAAACTAAACTTGAAATTTAAAATTCGTCAATGCATCTGGGTGCTAGTCTCATAAAATTTATTTATTTTAGTATTATTAAAACCAGGGATGTCGAAGGGGGATAGCCCGTCATCCCCCCAGGATTGAAAAATTGGCCTCTATTCCCCCCAAAATTTTGAGGAGC
>JAQIYC010000027.1:0-26031 GCA_034699545.1 Porobelba spinosa
GTCTGAACAAGGACACCCGAAACGTATACGTACGACATAATGCAAAGTTTGTCTCAAATATATAAGTTGTGTAAAAAGTAAAATATTTGAAGAATATGTCTAATAATATGTATTATTGTTTGAATTTTTAATCTGACTATTCGTTTCAATTTATTTATTTAATCAAACTTTAAACCAATCAAATTGATTAATATTCAATATACAGACAATTTTTTATTTTATTTTTCAAAACATTGTAGAGCAGTTAAATTCTTCTAATTATATAATAACAATAATTATTTAGTGTAATTTGTAGTAGTGTATAGTTGAAAATATTCCTTATCAATAGTTTTATCCTCTTTGCCAAATATTAATCACATTATTTTCATTAATCTAATCAAATTCGTACCAAACTTTTGAATATAATTTACTATAAATTATTAAATTTTTGTTAATTACTCGCATATAGAGTCAAAACTGTAGGAAAAACATAGCATAAAATGTTGGGAAGCATACAATTATAGAATAATTTTTGAGACCAATTGTATTTCAATGCATACAGTATTTGTAATTCTTTACTAATTGCCAGAAAAGAACATTACATTCAATACTAATTAAGAATTTAGTAATTATTAATACATTATTAATTATTTTCAAACCATAAAACTATGAAAGTTATAAAAAATATTAGATTTGTTGTAAATTTTATATGAAGATTATCATCAAAATTGTTAAAGCTAATATTAAATGTTTTCAGGTTAATGACTGCAAATGTTTTTCATACTTTAATAACTTTACGATAGAAACAAAAATTTTAATTAAAATTATTTTTTGCCGTCTTTTTTCAAAAATAAATTTATGAATTAATAGAGAATTTAGTGAAGAATCAGGTTTTGTGTAAACGCACAATAGGCTCAGCAAACAGTATAATAGTATTGATTAATTATATCAGTTTTGCTTTCTTTTTAAAAACAAACAATAAACTAATTATATTATAGTTTAGGTTTAGATTCAATTATTTATAAATTCCTTATTAAAGCCCTTTTTCGTCTTAATTGATTTGACTCATTGTTAATAAGAAATTTTATACATTAAATGATGAAAAATTTAAAAACTGTATTATCGAAAACAATGGGCAAATGTGAAGTGAGTCGAAACATTTTTTGCTACTTTAAACGCTGAAATATAGCCTTAAGTAATAACAATTGTCGCAACAATTATCGGTAACACTAATTGTTTTTCTCCCCATAGAGTCGAATACACTCTTGAAAAGAAAAAATAGAAACAATTGATAATTTAGATTATTTATTGTTATGACAACACATAACTCATTTCTACACTTAATGACAATAAATCTATTGTTAATAACATTTTGTTATTCATTAAAACAAATTTAGTTTTTCGTATTGAAACAATGTAAACATAAAAGTTGAATAATCGCATGGATTGTATCAATAGATTAGTTTCATCAATAGAATTCCATTGACATTAAATTACTGGTTTTTAAAAATTACCCTGGTATAATGTTATAATAGGAGTTATATTATTAGATTACCTAATTATATACTATTGATTAAGCAAGATTATTTATTCAGATAAACCAAAAGAAGATAACAGTAATTAGGAAACTCTCGATTTCCAAGATTTAGTTTTTCTTATTTGTTGTTTTAAATTTCAAATTCCTAATTATGATTATCAATATTAGGAAAAAGTAATCTCTAGTTAACTATATATTTAGAAAAGGAATTCCACAAATGAATGCTAAGTTTTTCTTTAATTTTGAGCCACAAATGCAATCAAATATATTTCGTTAATGTCTTTGAACACAACAGCAAATATTCAGCTTTTAATTTGATGGCAAACTTCCACTTTAATCAATGTTTGTATGAATTTACAAATTTAATTATATTTTTCTAAAGTTAATTGAAAAATTCCAACAGTGTTAGAATTTGAGGAAAGCTTAATTCTTTTTATTTAATTTCTTTAATTCAATTTGAATTTAATATCCGAATCAAATTCTAGACTTTTTATGAGTTTTTTTTAATATATAAATATTTATTTAAACATTAAATGCTTTTCTGAAATGAAAAACTGATTGAATAAGAAATCGATTAATAGGAGAGAATGTGAGAGAACGGGTAATATTTTCATTTCAATTCTCATTTAGCAAAACTGGTTATTACGTAAACTTTTGGCAAAATCTCGTATTTCAAACATTCGATATATACAAACATATTAACAAAATCGATAGAATCGCCAATTTTTCACAATATAAAGTGATTTATTGAATAATTTATGGCCGAAATTGTAACCGAATTAATGGTATATTTTAAAGAAATGATAGAATTATTGGTTTAGAACTGAATTGAGTTGTGATTCCCTCCGAAACTCTTGGAGATGAGTGAGTTGTGAAATATGAAAAGAGATGGTAATGACTGTAAGCCTATCTAAATGATTATCAGAATATTTTTTGCCATTTGATACCAGAGTTAGTATTTTAATTGAATAAAATCTGACTTAAGATAAAAAATGGCTCACATTTGGAAACTTATTATAGAAGATGTTGTGCCATAAGTAATGGTTTCGGTCATCGGAGGATCACTTTAGTTAATATAACTAACATTTGGATCGCTATTATTCTTCAGCTCTGGTTCTCTGGATATGTGTAAAGAAGTTGAGTTAAAGTTTATTCTCGAAAATAACTAAACAACTGTTGATCTAAACAATTGCGATTAGCAATAGTCTGAAGGCTTTGAAGGCTTTGAAGGCATTGGCGATTGCATTGCATTCGGGATTACATAGAATGCATTGGAGAGAGTGAAGCAGAGAGTGAGGCAGAGAGTGAGGCACAGGGAAAGGGAGAAGAGGCAAAAGTGGAAATGTATGCGAGCACTGGTATATGATTATGTTTATACCAGCAATGCTGGAGGCGATTGGGGCTAACACTCCGAAGACAGAGATTGATGAGGCCTTTGGTGACTGCAAAGGCGTAGGAAAGCGAGGGATTGGTGGGAACGGCACCGCATTTCTAATGCATCTCCGCCTCAATGCAGTTATTTGACGTCACACGGCATCAGCAGCGCTGGCACTGCACTGACGGTTCAATTTAATGTTTGCCCTCATCTGCCACTTGAGGGCTGCCGTCGACAGTCTGGAGCACTCGGGCTGAGTTCATCGGCCCAATGCCCAAATAACCCAAAATGGCTTCACTCGCACAGGCATTGTTGGCGACGTTGACAAAGAAATCTATTTTATTGAACGAATATCTGTTTTATTGTACGTCAGGTAAAGAATTGTGTTTTGATTCGCATGAATACCCTTTCATTTGACTAACACTCGATTTAATTCGATATAACACTTGACTATTCACTACTAATCTATGGCTAACTATCTCTACTCATCTCTAAGATTGCTGTTTCTCACCTAAAACTTAATACTGAATTAATTGGCTTTTATTCATAATATAGTCATTAATCATCAGTACATGACTTACACCAGAATTCTTGTCTGAATCTGAAAACTAATATAAATTATATTAAAAGAAAATAAAAAAATTAGTAAAAAAGAGAAACGAAGTAACGAAACAGTATAACAGTATTGAAATATGATTAAAAGCTGTACCAGCACAATTTCATTATTAATCTTATAAGTTTGTGCATTCAAATCATAAATCTGAGCTTTGCAGCATTTCTGTTGCGCCCAGTTTTTCATCTTTTTATATCTAAACTCCGACAGTGTGTACAGCGCTAGCACTCCATGTATTCCATTATATATGCATTGTTTGAATTATTAAAAAATGCGAATTAAAAGAAAAATAGAGAAATAAATCCCGAGTTTTATATTTCTTTTGTAGTCGAGAGTATATATCTTATGGTTAGTAAATAAATAGTTAGACTATATTGTAGTAATGAATGGTATGAATGGAATGGTTGTGCCATTTATTCTGAGCCCGTGTCACAAGTCTCTACTCTATGCTTGAAAGAAGATGAAACACTCTTTTAATTAGAGCTGGGAATGTGTGCCCAAACAGATATGTTATAGATATGCGCCAACAAACTGACAATTTCTGTTCGCAAGCCTTCCATCCGTTCCTATTCAGTCCATCCATTCCATCCATTCGATTGCATCTATCAAACCAAGACTTACCGTTCGTTCCTTTCGCACACATTTTCATTACTTAAATCTTTTTTTACTTTTTCCTCATTTTTCTTGGCTTTTCATTTGTCATGTGTTTTGAAAATACGGCTATATTTTGAGGAAAACAAGAATAAAATGCATAGATATGTGAAAACCCTTTTTTGTGTATCGCATGAGTCGAGTCGAGCCTTTCCTTTCAGTTCGAATTCAAAAGAGATATGCATTAGCGGAGTAGTCGAGTAGTGGAGGAGTAGTGGCAGCAGTGGTGCAGCAGTAGTGGCAGTAGTGGCAGTGCCGGTCATTTCCTGCACAAAAAGACAAACACTGCTGGAGATCGATGTGCATCTCTTCCACATTTGTACTGCTTTTCCAACATATACTCTGTATTATATCAGAAAATAAATATATTCGCAAAGTGTAAGCAAATGATATATTCGCTTCTCTCAGCCGCACAAAGCATTAGTTAATTCTATTTCTTTCATTAATTATAATATTTTTGTGTTATTAGACTCGTATTTCGTTAATTTCAACGACATATCAGTCTTTGTCTCTGTATTATCCTTTGGTTTTGAAAGTTTTGTCGCTTATAATTAGATACGTCGCGCAAAACATAATTACTGTTATCATACTTTTGCTTATAAATTAAAATAAGATTTTCTGGAATTTATTCTCACTGTTTAGCATAAGTACGAGTGTTGAGCCCTTCAGGACATGTTTAGAAGTCTTTAATATATTTAGAAATATGAACAGAAAAAAAAGATTTTTTATTTCCAAGCTTTACAGCGCTGTTAATTAGAGCTGGCTTAGGTTTATATCTGCCTGTCTCAAAAATTTGTTAGACATATTCTCACATGTTTTCATTGGATAACTGCATTTTCAAATTAATTATCAATTATTGTCAAATCGGGTTAAAACCAATGATTTTATAATATTGAATGATTTATTCCAATAACATAATATCTTGGTAAAACTGGTAATTTCAATTCACCCTCTAAGTTTTTTGAACAGATCCGCCATTTTTTCATATTTGAGTCCCCCTGAGTCGGCTCTGTTGTTAATTATGAAAAAGTGATGTAGAGTTTTGCTCTCCTCTCTCAGCCTCCCCTCTCTTCTGCTCCTTTGCTCTTAATTTTTAATTCGCCGCACATTCGAACGCATATATAAATAAACCTATGATTTAGAGTCGACTGACTTTTCTATATCTTATATTATCTGAAGAAAAATATATAATATAACTGAGAATTCATTTAACATTTATACAGAATATATAAGTCAGAGTCAGAAGTGTTAAATAACACTAAGAAAATGAAAAATTCTGTCAGAAAGTTATCCCAGAATTTGTACAATCAAAACATTCAATCTCTAACTCGTATTACTCTTTTTGATTATTATCTGCAATAAATGCTTTCGTTTTCTTTTAGAAAAGGACTTATTTTTTATGTTATTTAGAGTTTAGGCACAAGTAATCATAATTTAAATGATTTACTTTTAAGAGCTTTAAAATTATCATAAAATCAAAACCAATGCTAATTTGCTTTTAATAAAAATTTTTGTTCAATTTTTCAATTCTCAAGTTTCATAAATATTTTTTTTATTTAAAATTATAATTTTTTGTCTTTGTTTTGTCGCATAATTTATTCAAATAAGAATTGACTAAAAACTAGTCGACATATTATAATTAGGAAATAATTAAAAGAACATGTTTTGAATAATTCATTTAAATGAAAAATTTATAAATTATAATAATGTTCAGTGATTTAGTTTTGAGACGGCACAAATTTTTTTTAAAGTTCATTCAAGTTTATTTCTATAAATACAAAATTATATTAAAATATAATTAGAGATCAAAAAATTTTTGCGTTTTTGCCATATTTTTGAATTTTTTTTTGAATTAAAAATAAATATTTGAGAATAAAATTGAGAGAAAGTGAATACATTTGTAACGAGTTTTGGCGAAACGTTAGTTTGTGATCGAAATGCATGCGTTTTAGTGTATATGACGTTAATATATAGAACACTAAAGACAATTGAAACGAAATCAATAAACGAGAGAAAGAAAAGATGAAATGAGATGAGAGGGGAGGGGTGGGGAGGGAGGGCAGCAAAGCAAAGAAACGTTGGGAAGAATCCATTTATGTGAGTGATGTGAGTGCTATGTGTGCTATGTATTGGACAAGAGAGCAAACAAACAACAATACAATCTATGATGGATTTGGCTTCGATTAAATCGAAAGAATAGACTCAAACTAATGCATATCCAATGGCTTTGTTTCTAATGTGTTTCGTATAGTCACTACTGTTTTGGCATAGTTTTGATTGCCTTTAATTTGCATAAACATTGTTTAATAAAATACTAAAGACTCAAAATTTCTAATTAGTTATTAAAATATAGTGCAGTAAAGCGTACTCTCGGATACACTTTAATGACTTTAAGTTTAATGATCAGTAAAAGAATGTTTGAGAAAATCTAAACTAAGTGAGAGTGAGAGTGGAAGTGGAAGTCGAAGTCCAGGTTTGCAATATAGACTTGTGTTGCAGTAGAATAGGTAGCTTAGCTTAGCTCAGTTTAGTTTAGTTTAAAGTTGGCAACAATTTTAGTCATACTTGTATTGGCAGGTCTTTAATGTGTTGTGTGATGTCATTGGCATAAAATGTGTTTTTAATGAATATTGACTGAAGACACGACAACCAGAGATAAGAATGAGAATGAAAATGCGAATGCGATTGCAATTGAGTGCGAATTCAATTCTAACTTAACTTAACTGCGATTTTGTCGACTACTTAACTCACGATAAGAGTATTTTTCATAATTCATGAATTATGAACAGCCAATAACAACCAATAATAGCCAATACTTTTAGTTTATGTTCTGTTTTGTTTGTCTCTCTATATTAGTGGACGAATGCAAAAGAATATGAAGAATATGAGGGCCGAACACCTGATAGTGCTCTGCTTGTAGTGTATGTAGTGTATGCCTGCCTGTGCCACTGGCAGCCAAAAATGATCGATTGACGTGAGGCTCTGCAAGTGTTCCCTCTATAATGACCACCATTTGCCTCAAAGATCATTCATAATAAGCACCTGTTTTTAGTTATTAGCTCTCATTGAAAAACACAACACAAACACAAGTTTAATAATGAGTTTGAATTTGAAATATTGACCAAAAAATAAAAGGTGTCTAAGTATAGGAAAATATTAATAATAAAAAATAGTAATATAGACAATAAAAATTGGAAATCTATTTTCGCTTTAGTGCCTCTCCAAACGAGAATATATGCGAATGGAATGGCTTTGAGTTTACGCGTATCGGCAGTATATGCGCTATATTTACATCATTATTGAATCAATAATTCATTTTTGACGGCATATAATGTTAGCATTATTTTTCATTTTCACTCATACTCTTCATTCATTGCGAATCCAATTTAAATTACAGACAAATATTATTTTTGAGAATTATTCGAATATATTGAGAAAAGCCTTATTCGAGTGTTTAATGCATCGAAAGAGACGGATCACTCGCAAAACTAATGATTCATTGCTAGGCTGTGCTCCACATCTTTGCCTCACTTTTGATGCGCTTTTGCTACTACTCTGACGACTCAATGCCGGCATATATGGCATATATGCCAATGTGTGTTCACTTGTTTCCAATGTATTTCTATGTTTCGATCCCTCACTACTCCATCACTACTCGAATACACGTGAAAGCAGTAAAGACTAAGAATTGCAGTGCAATTGCAGGCATAGCAGAGCATAACAATATTTCTCTATCGATGTTCTCATGTATTGCTTATATAACTCAAATTTTTCCGTTCGAATGGTTGTGTCGGTTGTGTAGGTTCTGTAGGTTCTGTAGGTTCTGTAGGTTGTGTTGGCTGTGTTGGTAGAGTGGGTTCTGTAGGTTCTGTAGGTTCTATCGGTTCAAATCCTGATCACATAAATCATAGCAAAGCGAAAAGAAAAGAGAAAAAGAGGGGATTTTCAATCTAGTGCACCAGTACTGCATCATTTCATCTCCATAATAACTTGAGTACTGCTGGCTTGTGCTGGTTGAGCTGCCTGTGCTGCCTCTTGCACTGCCTTTCTCTCACTCTCTTTACACAGTTGTACTGCACTTATGAAGATGTTGTGTACAATATATTGAGAACTTTAGAACTTTTTTTAATATAAGAAGTTTGGGGCGAATCACAAGTTTTATATTGCGAGCTCTCAGCACAGTATTAAAAAGTGATCGTGAGATCAGAGTTGGGGTCATTGTCGGGGCGTCTCTCACGGATGTGTTGAACTCTATGACAATTGTTGTGATTTGAAAAGTTTAGACTCAAGACAGGAGTGAATGAATGGATGAGGAAATGCCAGAGAGAGAGCCAGGAGAGGGAGGCAGAGAGCAATTCTTATTCTCTATCCTCTTCTAACGCTCGTCACTCTATCTTTCAAAATATTGAAGACTTGAGACTTATTCGGACAAAAATTCTTTATAATCCGGAGTGAAGTTGCGTTGAAAGTTGATACTCTATTTTCAGACTATTTTTTATGCAATTCTAGACTCAGGTGTGGCTAAAAAGTTGTAGTCGAGTCGAGTGTATTGTGTTTTGCGAGCATTGGATTGGCATAACTTAGTGCAAACATGTACTCCATGTGTATGTACTGCTTGTGTATGTACTCGCTTATGCATGTACTCGCTTATCATGTGAATTAATCCATAACAGAATAGATATAATGCACATTCTGTCAGTTATACAGAGTATTAGGCTGTGTTGCTCTGTTAGGTTATGCTGTGCTATAGATGTATAGCTTTTTGGAATTATAAGTCAGTTTAATAGCAATGTTAGCACTAATTTGAGTGAAGCGAACGCAAGATTGTAGTTCAGTAATGAATGTTAGACAGAGATGAATGACCGCTAGCGATCATATCGTTGGCAATGGCAGAGTAGGCAGAGTAAGGCTGAGCAGAGCTATGCAGCGCTTTGTAGGCCATACTCATCAGTCATTGTCATCGATGTGAAGAGTTTTCTCTATTATTGCCGCAACGATAAGACTTCATCCTCTGTACTGACTGTATAGTCTGTACTGTATCTCATATAAAGCGCAAAGTTTGCTATAAAAGGCAAACTAATACATAGTTTGGTTCGGTTCGGCACAACTGCACCTTTACTTCAAAATCCAATACAAGTTTGTACATACTGTGCCAGAATGGCTGCGCTCTACACAATGCACTATCATATCAGTGAGCCGTACAGTACAGTACAACACATTAGTATCGATTCCTTTTCTGCACATTTAATGCATTTTCGATTCGACTTCAGCTCTGGCCCTCATTTTTATTGATTTGCCAATACATCCACATTTGCTTCCTCTTCCAACTATACATTTATTTATTTCTATAACTTAAGAGTTGTCTCACATTTTTCAGGCATTTATTCCAATATCTATGATATCTCTATTCATTTATTCCATTGTTTATACATTTGATACAAATATGAAACTGAAACGTAGGGACAGATAGATAGCAAAGCAGGAAAAAAGTCACAAATGAATGCTCGGCCGGAGTACGAGAGTATGAGAGCTCTAACTCGTAAATTAAATGCATTCTATCTAAGTGTGGCACACATTGCACAACACATGGTTGGCCGAACAGCTTCTCTCGGCTCTTCTCCTAATTCAAATGCATATCTCCACTCATTCATAGCTTTCACTTCGGCTTCTCTTCCTTTCGCTTCTTTTCGCTCATTTCATATACTCTTTATGTTTGCTCTGAATATATTCAACGTTTGCTTATTCCGATGCAAACGATATTTCATTGGATCCACATTGGATTGCATTGCCTCACTGTGCTCAGGGCTTACAGTGCCAGCCATTGCCACTTCTTTCCAAATTAAATTCGCTTCTATCATCCAAAGGGAAGGGTTTGTGTAAAACACACTCTACTCTCTATTCTATACGAACACACAGACACACAGCTGGTGCACAGTTAAGCCTATTTCACTCACATCTCCCTCTTCTCCAACTCGTCTCACTTCGATACGACCAATACTCCAATACTGAGCCCTAACTCAGTTGAGAGTAAAGAGAGAACTGATTAATAAATCAATGCGAGAGAGAGAGAGAGAGAGAGAGAGAGAGAGAGAGAGAGAGAGAGAGAGAGAGAGAGAGAGAGAGAGAGAGATTGAATCACACAAATAGTACAGTTGATACTTTTTATATAAGTTTCTCAAATTTTAATAATATTTCCTTGATTAGAAAGTCTAGTTTTAAATCACTAAAAACTAAATAATATGAAATGAAATAATGGATTCATAGCGAGCTCTGCAACAGTACTGAAAAACATAAATAATTTGCAATTAGAGAACATTGTACTAACACTCAACTGTATTACTAATGTTATGCATTACTAATTACTATTGTAATTATATAGACAAACGAATACTAAACTCAATGCTATTTAAGAAAGTATGTGTAGTGTAGGTGCGAATGGGTTCAACTGTTTGACATTGAATTGGAAACAAGAAGCGAATAATAAGAAAATGCAATAATTTACATAAATATAGTCTTAGATAATAGCCATATAATTGAGTCCTGATTCGAGTTGCAAAGAAGTGTTGGCGATTGCATTGGCCGTAAATATTGTGAGAGTGAGTGTTAGCACAAACAATCATTTTGATAACCTTGTGTAATACATAAACAATCGGAAGCAATAACCTTGATGATACTTGGCCTCTTTCACGCTTAATTAGGCTACTGAATGGAGCTAATAAACAGAGATTATAGAGAGAGGACCGCGAGAGAGACGACTTTTATCATCGCATTATAGGTTCTGCACAACTCGACTAAAATTGCTCATAACATACAGTTAGTCGTATTGTAAGTGCAATACTATGATATGGAATATATAACATATTATATATCTGTTTATATGGTATAGGCAGTGCACGCATACATCTCCAGCTATGGCTCTCTTCCTCTTTCGCCATTTCTCTGCTGTTTGATCTCTACTCTATTGTAAACTCAATTTTATGCCATTGAAAGGGTGTTAAACCGAATGAGAAACACATAATTCTCATTACAATATATTTACTGCTTCTACTGCTTCTAGTCTTGCGTTTGTTGTTATGTTAATACTTTGTAAATAAACATATATTATGTTTCAGAATATAAATTATTATTATTTACTGAAGACGTAATGTAATTCATAACTAACTGCAAATTGAAAACTAAAGCATTGCCTCTGAAATACTGTTAAATACAGTTAGCTATGAGAGAGAACATTGAAAGTGGGAACGCAATAGCGAGAGCACATAAACATCGTATCTCTTACTTCGATTTCAATGTTTGCACTAAACCTGCTTTCAGGCAAATCTCGCTCTCATTTGATTCTGTGTTAAATATGTAGAGTTGAGTCAGTGTTCACATCCGAATGCATTCTCAATAGTGTGTAATACTGAGCGCTGGCAGAGCCGGCAGGCTATGGGTATGGATAGATATGGTGAAGACGTGGTGCGGGGGAGACAATGAGTGCGATGTTCGTGTGTCAGAGATTTTCATATCATTAAAGACTATCATATCTTTTCATGTTTTCTTCATTTCTCGCCATTTCTCTTCACTCTCTCCACTCCCGACTCCAAACGCACACAACTCTAACAGAGACTACATCTGAGTCTGAGTTTCACTCGTCTCTTCACAAGACTCTGATTCAGTTGACTATACTTTCGATTCTCTGCACTCTTTGCTGTCTGTGCTCTCTGTGCTCTCCACTCTCTCCACTCAGAGTTTGCATCCCTTGAGGTATGAGCAGTGAAAATGTCAACATAGCTCTGAAATTGATGAATCTCTTGAGGCCAGAATGTGCTACAATATAGCCGACGATAACTTATCGAAACAAAGTTTTGCCTCTCTATGACAAATGATATCTCTCTGATATCACATCGTAAAGAGGCGTACATTTGCAATGAAGACACAAATAGAGTGAAAGCTCTTAATCAAATCGAAATACGAATAATGCGAATACGAATGCGACTCAAGAAGACTAAGACTCAGTCTAACTCACCAGAAGAGATATATTCGAGAAATACATTCAATTTGCACATAACCAATACGAAAGACATCACTTCAGTTAACACTAACTAATGTTTGGCTCGACTTATACCAACTTTTCCAATAAGAATATCTGTCCTTCACTTCACTATTTCTCTATTTAAGTCCTTTTATTCCATTTCTTTTTAAGGTGTGTTTTACTATTTCTCTGCTTATCTCTAACAGTGCTCTCTCTCTCTCTCTCTCTCTCTCTCCTCTCTCTCTCCCTCTCCTACATACCTCCCTCCCTCTCTCCCTACAGTTCTCTCCTACACTCAGCACACATACCATTACTGTATGTCTCAGTACTCAATGTTTCTGTTTTTCATTCTTTATTTGAGACATTCGGAGCTGTTTTGCTATTTAGTCCTCTTTTTGCTAAAAGTCGACAGAATTTCAAACCAATAAATAAATAAAAACAGAAAAGGAAATAAACACATGAGTGGGGGAGGGAGGAGGGGAGGGCAGAGAGGCTTTTAATAGAAAATAATGCTCGTCTAGCAGAAGACAGTCGAAGCAGAAGACACCTGCAGTTAGAGCGTCAATGAAGAAGCTAAGAGCGGCCTCTTTGTGGCACAAGTTATCTCTGATCCCATCCAAGCGTTGCTAAAAGTTTTCGAATAAGTCTTAGTTCTATGTCTTTAAAAGTTTGTATTTTTAACTTTTGTCCAAAAAGCAGAAACAGATATCAAAGGCATAAACGCTTTTACATTAGTCTCTCTCTTCAGTTGTCTTCAGTTCTCTCCACTTCTCTCTAACTTCTCTCAACTCATAGTTGGCTGAAGTGAAAGAGTCGAACGAAGTTACAAATGTTTTGCCATATCTTTTGCTTCAATTTCTACCACAACTATCGTAAACAGCTTTAGCTCTAAACTTTAAAGCCAACATTGCCAGTACCAGTGCCTGTGCCAGTGCAGTGCCAGTGCAGTGCCAATGCTAGTGCCAATGCTAGTGCCAGTGCTTGCCTTTACTTACAATGTTTTTTGGGGTAAATACCCATCGCTTCACTCACTTTTGATCTTTGCTTGCATTTCCATTGAATTGCATTTGCAGTTTGAAAGCACATAAATGTCAACATTCGCTATTCGAGTGATCAGTTCTGCTTCTCAGATATGTTTGATATTAGATTTGTCTTAGATTTAGATCTTTGTCGACTCATATTTCAAGAGCGACTCTTTATTTCTTCAATCTTTTTCTCCGATCGATAAGACTTTACTTTTTAATGACTCGAAAGACGAGCAAAAAATAAACAAATGTTTAGTCGATACGAGAGAGAACTTAATTAAGTTAAACCAAATTTAAAAGAAGGCGTTCAACGCATTACAAACACTGTGTACACTATGGCGGGCTGTGGAGGGCTAGAGAGGGGTGGAGTTCGAAATTCATAAATTTGAATTATGACATGAAATATAAGACCAAAATTACGTTTTCTAATTAGTGTGTTTGCTGTAAAACATTGTAACTCCATTACCAGCTATTTATCGATATTACTTCACTAAATCTTATAATTTCTCAGTCTATC
This sequence comes from Porobelba spinosa, assembly GCA_034699545.1. Lineage (NCBI taxonomy): Eukaryota > Metazoa > Arthropoda > Arachnida > Sarcoptiformes > Damaeidae > Porobelba > Porobelba spinosa. The sequence goes on from JAQIYC010000027.1 coordinate 13,712, forward strand.
ACTACTCCACTACTCACTACTCACTCTCCACTCCACTCGAGAGCAGTCACTGCAGTCACTGCACACCACTGTATAGAATAGAGATTTCTATATAATCTCATTGCCATTCTTTGCACAATACTATTGATATTGCAATCTCTGTTCCGTTCTATTAATATTATTATCATTTATAAATCGAAACATCAAAATCATAAAAACTAATATCAAAACTATTATTACATTTTTATTGATTGAATTATCTATTTTTCATAAGTTTTCAAATTAGACATTCCGACTGAAAGTCCGTTTTTGATCATTTGTTTATATACTTCATTACAAACATAACTTTTTGTGAAAAATTGGTTAACTTTAATATCAATTTATTTGCAGCGAATATTGTAGAAAATTTGTTATAAAATTTGATAATATTATGTTTATTTGACATAATTTGAATTATGCGATGAATTATTCTAAAACAAATATAATGACCGATATATTCAGTACAAAACCAATATTTAGAAATTTGATGACTTATGCTTTTGCCGAATATTCTAATGTATAAAAGTCAGCCATTATGTGCATCTCCAGCGCTGTCAGTCTGAAAACATATAATATTCTTAATTTATTGATTTTATACATCATTATGTACTTCACTATATAGTAAAGCAAATTTATAGCACCAGAACAGAGTTGGTATTTAATAATTGAAATTTTAAAATCATATAAAAATTTTGTCGATTAATAAAAAAAATGTAAAAATTATCATAAATTAAAATCTCGTTTTACTGTAATTATCGACTATTCCATTAAGTCGATAGAAATGAACATAAAATGAAATTTTAAGCAGTTTTTACTTTTCTTAAGGAAAAACAAAATTAAAAATTATTTAGTATTTATAGTAATGTGTTTTGGAAACGCTATAATAAATTAACAGATAATAAGGTATAAAATTTATAAGACATACATAAACTTGTTTAAATATACAAAAGCGTTTAACAGTTAGTGTTAGAGACATAACTTTTTTATTTGTTTAGATTAGACAAATTGGTTTATAATTAGTCCATTTATAAAGTTTGTATTTAAGTATTTATTATATGAATAAATTATATTCGCAGCCATTCATTCATTCGAAATGTTATTTAGATAACAGTTTTATTGATAATAAAACATAAAAATGTGTCAAATATTCTAAACACTATTAGAAATAATTGGGCGAAACACACGACTCGTAGATTAAAAGTGACCGCCATTTCACTTCATTGCCATTCATTGCAATTCATTTCAATTCATTTCAATTCATTTGATTCGCTTTTCTTTTATTTTCTTCTTTTTTCCGTTTTCTCATTATTTGTATTGAAAAAGAATGAAAAATCGAGTTTTAGAGAGACATAACTTCGAGTTCTATATAACATATCTCTATCTTATAGTTGAGTTAATGAGATGTAACAGTTTTATAGACATCAAAAACGAATGAATTGACTGTTAATCAACTTTTTATGTCCGCTTAAAATATAACTACTCTTTTATTGACTCATATTAATTCTTCACTCATTAGATAAGACATAGATATGATCTGGCATTGGGTGCCATTCACTGCATTCACTGCATTCACTACATTCACTGCCATTCACCTCATTTAAGTGAAGTGTTGTACTGTATATAACAACTTATATACTATAATAATGTGCAACCGCTAACACAAACACACATAACATTATAATAATATTATTGCTATTATTGCCACACATTTTGTTTGACTCGACTATAAATTTTCTTTATAGTCTCTCTCTCTCTCTCTCTCTCTCTCTCTCTCTCTCTCTCTCTCTCTCTCTCTCTCTCTCTCGGCTCAGTTACAATATGATGTGCATTACAGTTGACCCTCAATGGCATGCAATTGGATGTAAAGGCATTGGGCAAAAGTGGCAAATCTTTATTCATCTAAAAAAGATCTGGATGCTTTAGTGTTACCTGTAGTGCTAGTGCTTTAGTGTTAAAATTGTTGTTTAGTGGTGTGACAGCCATAGTGTTTGTTGAGAGTAGTGTAGAGTAAGTGCAACAATGTTTTAATGTTTTAGCCGAACAGTTCGATTGCTGATTATCACTTTAGTTCTGATATTAATGATATTTATCTGATTAGGTTTGAGGTATAGAATAGTATATATTTATTACTTTCATTCTATTGTCTGTCTTTAGGTTTGACTCTTTTGTACTCTAAGAGCAAAACGAAAAAATCAAATAAAATAAGACTATATATAAGATAATATGCAATCGCTGTTATGCTATTCTATTCTATATTATCCAATGATGTAGGCTTTGGCTATATTTTTGCTGTTTGCTTGTGCTGGTTGTGCTCGTATCACGAAATATTGTGTTTTGCAATCAATCTAGGATTATAAATCATGAGATGTGCCAGTGCTGTGCCAGTGCAGTGCCAGTGCTGTGTGTGCTGTGGCGCAAGTGCTCTACAACAGTGTAGTGAATGTTGAGAACAAAACTAGAAAACTTTGCTTTGCCATTGACATCACTGATTGATGACTTTGTATTGCAAGAGTCCAATGCAAGCGCCCATCGATTGCAAAGCCTATATAACTGAAAACTAACAATTTTATGCGTTTTATACTTCTCTCTATTTCTCTTTATTTGCTCTCTTTCTCTACTTCTCTCTTCATTCCATTTCTATTCGATTCGAGTTTGTTATTCACAGAGAATATCCTGATTTATACGATGTTCTGATGAGTCACATTGAGTCACATTTTCATTTCATTTTGGGATTTACCTAAGAGTGCGAGAAAGCAATCAAACTTTCACTATATATACAGACCTACAGTACATACAGTGTATTCACTACTAAAGTAGAATTGAAGTGAGACTTAGGAGAGAGACATAAGTAAATGTTGGGTAGAATACAATAGAGGAATATCGGTGCGAATGAGCGGGATGTGGGAGAGTCGGTCAAAGTGATGAGAGAGGGAAGAGAGTTGGAGAGAGACTAAGTTTGTGATGTGTTGGTTGTGTGCCGTACAGCTCACGCCATACCCGCCAAACCTAACGAATGTAAAAATGATATGAGTTTTGGATATTTAGAGTTTATTTTAATATAAAAGGTCTGATAAGTAGTGGAATGGCAGAACAATTGGAGACTGAGGCAGAGCTGGCGGTGCTTGGGTTGCCATCACTGTTTGATGAGGCGATAATAACGGAATTGAAACTCATTTCCCCATTTGCTTGGATGCGTGCCTTCCCTGCCTGTGCCAAACATGTCCTTTTGCAAGTTTGCAATAAATTATATGAAAGCATAAGCAGTTATATTATTTATTACGCCATACACTCATACCGTACCAATGCTCCAATGCTATGCCGCACTGTTCGGTGGTTTTGGTGGTTTGGCTTAAAACTCATACCTAAAACCAATGACAAATGTATGAAAGAGCGAGACTTTCCATCTGAAGTTGCACTTGTATTAGACGCTCTGTTGTCTTCTGCTCCTTTCCCGTTGCTCTGGTTGCTCTGCATAGCACTGGTAGTAAGTTTGCGATAATCATGATAGATGTGGCCAAAAAAGCCGAATACAAATATATATTGCATTAGTTGATCGTATTTTATGTGCTTTACTCTACACACTATTGCACTATTCCTACATTCAGACTCTGTTTGCCTTTGTTTTATGCAAAAAGTGAAACTATGATAAAGCATGACAGCACCCAATCAACTATCTGCCTTCCATTGCTTCCATTCCTCCATCCCTGCACACAATCCAATGTTTTTTATTTAAATTCTTTATTTAGAACGCTATCAGAACTCATACTTTGAGATCATGTGAAGAATCGTAAACTCAGTCTTAGCCATCATCTGATCCAAGGCTCAGCAGATGTGGTGCTCAAGAATTTCCTTCCTTTCCTCTATTGATAGAATTGAAGAGAAGACCAAAAGCAGTCAAACACTGCTGTCTTGTATGCACTTGTATTGAGCGAAGAAACTAATCATTGTTTGCAATGAATGAATCGACGCTTCTATCAAAATAAAAGAATAAGATTTGGTCAGAAAAGCAGTTATTCTGTATTTCACTCTATTTTTCTGCATTTTTGCAACAAAAGTGCAAATAACTGAAGGGAGACCTGGAATGGAAGTGGAAGTGCTTAGGAGTTAGGGGTTAGGGAGGTCTGTGTTGGCATCAATTTTGGCAAATTTATTGCCAATAAACAAATGCTTCTCTTATTCACTTACACTTTCTAACAGTCATATGCAGTACAACATTAGTAAATAGTTTAATATTTTCTCAGAGCATAGCGTACAGTAAACACCAGTAAAGCACAACACATAGTCATAGCCATACACATCCTTCCATCCTGTAGTATGTGCTGGTGTGCTGTGTATGCCGTATAGCAGAGTATCATAGAGTACAACGTTGGTGTACACACTTACACATACACTCAAAAAGCAATAACAATAAAAATAAAGAGGCATTTGGGGAAACTGGTTATGGCCTATTTGCTGACATGGAATACACGCGCTATTCTAAGCAGTTGTGAACACTCTAAACACCATTTCTTATTGTAATTGTTTCTTAAAAGTTTTGACTATCTGTGAGGTTAGCTCTGGCATAAGATTTATTTGTTGCTGCCCTCATCATTGCTAATAGTATTGCTATTTTGCAGCTATAGTCACATTACTCTTATTTCAATGTCATGTCATGAAAACACTGGAAGCCCTAATAATTCTAAACGCTTTCAAACATCTTATGTTTAAGAATGCGTTTTAGCAAATCTTAGCCTGGTTAAGCTTATTTTATCTGAAGTCATTACTTTCAATTGTTCAAGCAATGAATCCAGGGCTAAATTTGCCATAAGATCGCACATACATTTGCAATCGTCTCATTGTCCTCACTTAGCATTTGGCAAACATTCGGTTTTTGCTTTGATTCCGATTTTTCGTTATATTCTCTTTACTATTATGTCATTGCGAGTGAATTAGATATTGTGTTTGGATTAGAGCTTTGTTTTGGCCATTTTTGGTTGTGATGTGAGCAGGAGCAAATATTTCATCATTACAAACTCATCAGAGGGCTTTGGGTTGGCAGCACATCGTTTACTGCACTCACTCTGCCATAAATGTGCACTTTTCGCATCTCAAAACTTTCCATCAAAATCTCAAAAGTGTTTTAATGCATCGTTTTATACCTATTCGAGTGTGTAATTAAATTCCTATAGAATACTATCAAAGCTCTGCTATCAATCTCTGCAATATATTGCATAATAGCTCGCATTTGAAGCCTTTGCAGCTTTCACTGCCATTGGATTCAATTGGATTGGATTGCATTGCATCTGCCTTTCTATAAAAAATATATATATAATGCATAACTTGACTTTTAATTTATGACCAAGATTAACTTTTCCAAAAGGCTAGGATTTATAACTCACTTCACTCAGCGTGCTTTCCATTAATTTACTCACAAGACAATAGAGACTGGATTTAAAATTTGTGAACACAAACTACACTACAATCTACTCTCAACTCAGACTTAGACTTAGACAACAGTTACTCCACATTCCTTCGAACCATTTGCTGCGATTCCAGTCTATCTTCTGCTGCTCTCTTCACAATCACAACCAACTGATCTAAAGGTGTTTAGAATCTACTGAATAGAACACAATTACTACAATAGTTACTCATTTTATTTACTTAAGAATATCAATGCCTCCGCTTTACTCATTCTATTCTTACTTTTTTATTGTGAACTGAATTTCTGACATTCAATGTATTGAAAGCGTTGTTTATTGAGAGAACTTTTTTAATTTAAGTCGACTTTAATTTAGGCATAACTCGAATTCATGTGATATAAAATTTAAAGCACTCAAGACATTAATATCTCATGTCTCTGCTCTCGTTCTCCCTCTCCCTTTCCCTCTCCCACTCTCCCATTCACTGCATGCGTGTGAGTCTCTCGAACGGCAATCCGTATCCCAATAGCAATGCATTGCTCGCTCTCTCCCTCTCCTCTGGTATCTCTACCCGAATCTCCTATTCTTTTAATAATCAGCTCAACTCAACATATTTTAATTTAAAATGTTTTTGCATTCTAGTCAACATTTTGCTGATGGCATTCAACTTACTATTTCTCATATCTGGCATTTACTCTCCTATTTGAGAATCGATATTCGGTCGATCTATTCCAGCCTATCATAGAGGCTCTGCTGAGCTCCTGCAACACAGAGGTCGTTATGGGGTCAAACATTAATCATATGGAAGTGGGGACCCATTGGCAGGTAGGAATAACACCAACCAATCATATGACGGGCAAAGGTAGCACATAATAAATTAGCTGAAAAACACATAAATCATTGCCTGTGCTCTCACAACCAAATGACATAACAACAACTGCTATCACAGACTATTAAAAACTATCAATGCGTACACCAATAACAACAGCGATTCAATGCAGATGTACTTGTTTTGCCATTTGATTCTATCTATTAATAAATGACAACTTTTTATTATATCAAAACCTAATCATATCTTTTATACTTTCACTCTTAAAATAATCAGTAGTTTAATGAAAAATTATAATAATATACCGCAAGTATTACATAAGAGATTAGATATCGTGTACGAGATTTGATTTTTAGTATTAATATATTTATAAATAAAAACCTGTTTAGGTGTAGATCACAAAAAACCAAAATTTATTCTTAAGCAAGAAATTCAAAACTTAGTAACTTTGAGGTAATTTTTTATTTCTTTTTTATTCGCTTATTCTGAGATTCAGATCTGATCGAAGCGCTGGTATCTCATGTATGCAGTCTATAGACAGTTTTGCAGTTTTTATGTCACATATTTCACTGGTTTTGAAAAGGAAATGCAATTTCGAGATTAGCATTGATTTATGTCTAACTTAATGATGGATTGGCCCCAAACACACCATCACATTATTTTATGTGAAGTGGCGGCCGAAAGATGGATGAGCCTATTGTGCTCTCCTTCTCATCTTACAAATTCACTTCAGACTAAATATTTTCAACTATTTTCGAAATGTTGCAAAAAGAGGGGGTAAGGGGTCCGACAACTCCGCAACAGTTGGTTTTGTTCTTTTGCTCATCAGAGAGCGAGAGATGCCTTAGATTTTAAATTCTAAACTCAAACTTAAAACTCAATTTATGTGAGGGTAGAGGGAGAGGGAGAGACTGAGAGAGAGAGAGAGAGAGAGAGAGAGAGAGAGAGAGAGAGGGAGGGAGGAAGGGAGAGAGACTGAGAGAGAGGGAGGGAGGGAGAGAGACTGAGAGAGAGAGGGAGAGAGAGAGAGAGAGAGAGAGAGTTTGAGCATTAGTTGGGTTTAATTAAATAAGTGGCACAACTGGCACAACAACTTTGCTAAAGACCTTCAAACATAGTTCGGTAGTATTATTGCAATTACCAGTCTATTCATCTTACGTCGACCTTAACTTATCAACTGTTTTCTGTTTTAACAATCCCAGCAATACTGCCAACTATGAGGCGCTCACTCGTGTCCTCCACAATCACCAATCATTTTAACCAATTAAATATTTTTGAATTTTTAATTTTGAACTTCAATTTCTTAATTTTATTTTCACTTTTCCTCTTCTCTTATGTTTTCTTTTTAACACAAAAATGAGAAAAATTTTGAATAAATAATAATTTTGAATCGAATAAACTGAAAATTGATTACAATTTTAATAGCATTTAATGTACGATAAAATCTCATTTTAGATTGAATTACTCCGACTGTAAAAAAGTATATATTCTAATCATAAGTTGGAAGAAAAATAAAAACTTTTGATAAATTTTCACTCGAATTAATTTGATATTTATTTCGATAAAAAGATTGATTGAAGAGAAAATGAAATGAATTGTCAATTAGGGGCAGAAAGAGATTTGAGTTAGTGTTGCGTTTTATCGCACTTAAGAAGTGCTGGAATTATCGCACATTAGCTAATATACCGGCAAGAGATCAAAGTTCGCACTTCTTCTCAATTCAAATCTATTTTAGTTTAAATCATACAAAGCATTAGGCAATGAAATTATGGCTCATTTTGAGCCAATTGTGTCAATTGTATTGAATTTGTTTAAATGATTAAAATGAAAATTTTTGAATATTTTTCGGTTGATTTATAAAGCGAAGAAAAAATAGTGAATAATAACGATCTGTAATCACGCAAAAGGGGTTCTATTGGATGAAGAGTCAGTCTCTAAATTGGAGACATTCAATAGCTCTGATGTTCTGCAATGTTAATAATGTTGAATCAAATTCAAATATTTGTTATGCGACACAACTTATTATACCGGCTCTACATTATTTGCTGTCGGCCTCACGCATGTGCCGACTCCAGTCCCTCTGCCATCCGCTCTGCCATCCACTTCGCACTTTATGCCCGGCTATGGTTCGCAAATTAATGTTCGCCGAACTCCAAACCATCCCTCCTCTCACTCTTCACTCTTTTTATCGATACTCTCATTATTTCTATACATTTCGACTAATATTTCTAATTTCGATTTTTTCGAATAAAATTATAATTTTGTTCGTTATTCCGATTTTTGAAATTGATTTATAATTTTGCAAATTATTTACTAATCTCTGGAATTCCATTTCTTATGCGTTTGATTCCAGTTTAAAAAACATTCAAAAGTGCTGTCCATTTAAAAAACTCATCAGATTTTGGTTTATCTCCACCCGAACTCCCGTAGCGAAGAAGGGCGCCATTCAGAGCCTTTCAGAGCCATTGGGAACTCATATTTACAAAATAGTCAGCATTGGGGAGAATGAGGGTCTTGAGGATGGGGTACAGGAATTATAATTACACTTTGGGCTACAGTAATCCATCTCTGTCCACAGTCCACATTCGACTCTCTCTCTCTCTCTCTCTCTCTCTCTCTCTCTCTCTCTCTCTCTCTCTCTCCTCTAACGTACAACTAAAGGCATTTCAAAATACTAATAATATGCGCATCTCTAATGAGTTATCTTTCTCTCTCTCTCTCAATCTCTGCTTTTGATTTTCAATTTCTTTCTCTCTTTCTTTGTTTCCTAAAATACGAATACATTTAATCGCAAATAATTTATGTATTTATAAAATCTTCAATTTCTTGCATTGCATGTAATCATTGAATTTGAAACTGTTATCTCACATGAAATGCAAAACACATTTGAAAACACATTTTTCCCCAAAAGAAAAATAATGTGTTTTTAAAAAAAGTGTGTGAACTCTAATAATAATTGACTGCAAACTAAAATTTTACTTTTTTCCAAATATAACATAATTTCGTCGAAACTATTAAAATAAGAGTATTTTTTAATATAATTTGGAAAAAAGTTGAGTTCAAACATACGCTTGGGATAGGAGTTTGGAAGAGCACATAAAGCATAGAATTAGTTAGTGGTGTAGCGTTAGTCTCTCAATGATGATGATTGCAGGAAAGCAGCTAAACCTAAACATTAGCCATTCCTTGATTTGCTATTATGATTTAGCTCACGCACTCACCTCAATGTTGGCCTAACACGCTCTCAATCTAATTATTAGTCCGAATTGTAATTTCATGCATTCGAGAGCAGAGCTAAAGACTAAAACTCACTTATTTCCGACCAAGGCTTCCACCGCTCAATAGTTGTCGGATTTGTTGTCACTTTTCGGCTCAAAATTATGTATTTAAAGCAAAGACAGCAATAAAAATAAGTCTATCTATTGATCTCGTATTTAATTTATGATTTGTTTTTTATTCAAATTAACTGCTAATGTCTTTTTAATATATACCAAATTATTTGCATTATTTGCATACATTTGCCAAACGTTTGTCTGCAATCGCTTTCAACACTGCTTTACAATTACAATCGCATAGAATAAGACAACAATTCTCTTACCTGTTGTTTAAGCTTTTCCTGTTTTTGCGCTCAGGTATAGTAATTATGTTGAGCGCCTTCTCTCACAAAAGGGCGTTCAAACTTCAAACTTCAAACTCTTCTAATGACAATCAAATGATGTTATGTTGTGTCCAAAAAATGGTTGAATCAGTTGTGGCAAAAGTGCAATTCGAGTAGAATTTTAAATTTATTCATTAATTTATTCGACAACATAAAGAGTAACTTTTATTTAACACTATTTACATCGATAAACATTAATTTATATACATTAACAAATTAATGACTTCTATATGTTATGTTTAGTGAGATTTAAGTGCTTTCATTAAATTAAAACATTTAATAAACAATAAATTATAAATAAATAAATAAAAGCATAAAATTTGTACGCATTTCGAAACCAAAACAAATATTCAATTTGGTTCAGCACTAGACTTGCAATCAAATGAAAAGTAATGAAAAGAATCCAAGTATTGAACCATCGATTGTATTTGAAGCCGACTTTCCATTTAAGAGATATTTGCCGTCTTTGACACAACATGTTTGTGCATCACTTTTCTTGACTAATGTCCGAAACAAAAACATTTTGCTCAGAGCTCTGGTCGCCTGCCATCCCTTCATCAGCATTAGTGACCAACAATATTGATGGCATTATTCTGGTGTAGGCTTTCGATGCAATTGTATTGTTTTGCTAGCATTCACTCCATTCACTCCATTCACTCACCTGAATGTCGTAAAGTAATAAAATTAAAACTATTTTTGCTTTGCTTTCAAACTCAACCGCTTTTCTACTAATTTATGCCTTCAGGTCGAACAGGTTTGCCAGTTATGGCGTTTCTCATTCCTATCTTCGAGACAATCCGTTTTTCTATCACTTCAGACATCAGAGTATTGAGACAATGAGGCGTTGGAAGTATTGAAAGCATTGGAAGCATTGGAAACATTCGAAGCATTGCTGCACTACTTCTTCGACTTTTTTTTTAAAAAACTAAATGAGTATTCAGTTCTTCACTCAATACTTGAGACAGGATTTCTTAAATTTACAATTAGTTTATTAACTTTATTATTAATTTGTAAATAATGCAAATTTTAACTACCATTCCATTAATGTGTATATGATTAGCCACCGAAGTGGTCAAATCAAACCCATTTCCTATTTTAAGAATCATTAAAATGCTATATATATTAAATTTGAAAACATTGAAACAAATTATTGAAATTATTGCTTTATATTGTAATTAGTGTTAAATAATAAAATAAAAATCGAAAATTGAATGTTTATTTTTAATTTTGAAAAACCCAAACTTGAAATTCTAATGAAAGTTAGAAAAATGAAGTTAATTATAAAATCGAGTCTCGTATTCAATAATTGCTTCTCTAAATGCAGTCAAATATATATTATGTTTTGCAGGCATTTTAACTCATATTTAATTTGTAACAGTTTTGCGATTTTTTGCTTATTGTTAGCGAGTCTTCGCAACGTCTGAGAGTTCATGAATTATAAAAACTAATCAATCAATGTTTTGTCAAAATTTTTATTCCATGTTTTAAAATCTGAAGTCTCATTAATTATAAGTTTTTTCGAAAGATATACATCGTGTGAAATCAGCACCAATTCAATACTGAATAACAAGTTTGTGAAAAATGTTTTTAACTTTTTTTCACTCAACTTATGGTCTGAAAAAAGAATTGAATTAATTAAAAGTTTTTTACTTTTTTTACTTCAAATATGAAATATTCAACTGAAAAATGTGCCCAAACTCTAGAGTCCAATCGAACCCGAGTGGAGCCGCTATAAGCGAATAAGAAGTTTATTGATTAGTTCGGTTCCTCATCTCTGTATTGACAAATTTCCTAAAAGATGGGGTAATAAACGTTTTGCTTTTTATTCTCCCAATCCTCCTCTCCCTCTCTCCCCTCTTCCTTTCGCCTCTCCTTTAGCTCTTTGCGAATTTGTGGCATAAATAGCATACAATTGAATATCTGTTTAGTTATTAAAATTAGAACTGAGTTTTGTATTAAACCGAAAAGAGTTACGGATTTTGTATTGAATTTTGCTATTCTATAGATTTGAAACGAAAATTGTGTTTCAAACCAATATTTTTTACATCGTTTTGATTCGATTTTCTAACTTTAAAAATATTTATAAATCATCAATCATTCAAAATTATATTAATGCTTTAATTTTAAGCTTTGAGTTCATTTCAAAAATATATTTACTTTTAAAGTTATGTTCGAACTTCTAGATTAGAAATTATTTGAAATGAATTATTTATTTCTAACTTAATTTAAAATCTAAAAAATAAACCAGTGCGTTCTTATGTTTATTGTAAACATTAAACGTTTGTAATTTTAGTTTATATCAATATACTAAATATTAATTAAACTTAGATGTAGATTTTAAATAAAAACAAATTATAGATAAAAATACAATTAAAAATTAATTTAATTTACATTTTTCAAACCCTAATATTTCTAC
>JAQIYC010000028.1:0-25995 GCA_034699545.1 Porobelba spinosa
ATAATAATAACGGCAATGATATCAATGCCGTAACACATGAAGTCCAAGTCGAAGGATATGAATCATATTTTAGGGATTGACTGCTTTATCGTTAAATTTGATGACATTTACTACAAATAATATGAAGACAAGTAAATGTTGTGTTAATAATAGCTAACTGACCGATATTACCCAGATTCGACTCTTCTCACTTCCGACTAATTAAATTATTTCACTTTTTAACAATTCAATTCTTTTTTCAATACAAATATTATATTAATTATTTATAATAATAATAATATAATAAATACTTTCGAATAACATCTAATAATTTCTTATTTCGAAAAATTAACAAAAACATGAATTTTATCAAAAGATTGGTTGAGATTAATACAAAAAATTACTGAAATGTTCTCAAAGTTGTGATATAAAAAAGAAAAGAAAAAAATGTCAATTATTTGTTGTTGAGATAAAAGATTTTCAGATATTTTGGAATAAATTTATAGCAATTCGTGCGGAAAATAATTTTCAGATTTGGAAGAAAAAACTGAAAAATAGATCAAAAAAGGCATTAAATATATGAATTAGAAATAAGACAAATATTCAAACACCAAAATATTATCCAGCAAACTCCAATGTCACTTTATCAATTCTAATTTATAATTCCTAGTTTATACTCTAAAAAAGATCAATTTTAAGTGAATAAGAAATAATAATAAATGCAAACATTTAGTAAATTAGTTTAAAAATAATTTTGTAAATCCAGTAAATATAAGAATATTAATTAGACGTCAAAAATAAACTGAAATTTTGATAACAATTTTTTGCATCTATTGATAAAACAATTCAAGATTTCTATAAAAATATATCGAAAAAATGTATAGAAATAGAAATTTGAAGCGAAAATAATTTATAGACAAATAAAATCATTTATTCAACACTGCGTTGACTGAAGAGAAAGAGAAGCGAATGAAGACATAAATGGATGGAATCGTAAGAAAAAACAGAACAAGAATTGTATAAAAACATAAAATAAAAATATAAATAATTGAAAATAATGTTAGAAATTATGTTTAGAACAGAAATTGGATCAGAATTAGAGATTGAAAGGCATAGAGTGAGACATAAAGTGCTAAAACATATCAATTCATTCATTAGACTCTGATTTGGACTGAATTTGATTGTATTCAACATATAATGGATATCGGAATCAGGTCTCACAAGTCAGACAAACATAATCTGTATATCATTTACCAGTTTCTCAATTGCATTCAATTTAATCAAAACATCAATCATTGCAAACAAATTCAAACTATATTTGAGTTTCAAATTAATTAATGTATTTCCAAATCTATACGTTTATATCGATTGCAAATTTAAAAAAGTAAATATTTTTAAACCAATAAATTATTTTAATTTATTGATAATTTGATAATTAATGTCAAAAAACAGATAATTAATTGAAAATAACTTAAATTTAATTTCAAAGATATTATCTCAAAACGGCATATGAAGACCACAAGAAATCCGTAAATTATTTGTTAATTAAATAAATCGTAAAATTTTAAATCAATTCTTAATTTGAGTCAAAATCGAAAATCAATTAATTTTCAAACAATGTATAAACGGATTAAGACTTAGAGGAAGTGAACAAAAAGTGAGCGAATCGTCAATTAAGTCGATATAATAACAATCGGAATCGTTGTCGACTCGGAGTTCATGTGGGAAGGGGTGAGCGTAAAGTGGGGTCGGGTGGGGGTCGGGTAAGAAGGATCGGGACATACCTTCTCTTGCTTTGAGATATACAGTGTTTGCGACAATGTTTTCCAATTCCATTAATTCCATTAACCGGAGCTCTACTACTCCTCAATGTCTGGTCCTGTGCGGCGACTCAAGTCACGACCCGATCACTGGTCAACAGTCGCCCGAACCCGACATCAGCTGATTATTCGCCAAACAATTCATTAGAAAATCATTTCTCAAGACTTGCATTCATTTGCAATGCATTTGAATCGACGCTCAAAACAAATGCAATTTTAGTAATACTTTCGGTGTTTTCACTCAATTTTCAACACTTTTGAGTCATTAGATTAATAATTAGAAAACCAAACAAACAATTGAATGAATATATAGTGAAATCAAATATAAATTATGAATCAATTCTATCGTATCGTTGATTGAATGCAATATTTATTAGTCAGACATTCAATGAAGAGATAGAGAGTGAGACTCAAAGAGCGAGTGTTTCGCTGCAAATGTGTTCACAAATACAATACAGACTGTAATACAAATCAATTGCACCAAAACATCAAACCCTAACGCAAGTTGACGTTACGCACAACCAATGGGATAGCGGGGGCTCAGGCGGGCACTCATGCGGGGGTGCAGAGCCTCACCGGTCTGGTTGTACCCGAGAACGAGAACTCTTTTTAAAGTAAGGTTTTGTTTTAATTACTTCAAAATTATCTATAATTAGCGATAATTTAATTGTAACTTATGTTTAATTCATTTGATGTGAATTCAATATTTATTTGATGTTAACTCAATTCAATAGATTCTCGATTATGTTTGTGGAGTTAAACTACTGTAGTCTCCAATAATTATCGCAATTCTATACATTAAATACATTTATATCCTATAAAAGGCTGTCTTTTCATTAGTTATTAGAATTTCAATTACGAGTAATCGCCAACAAAGTGCCAGAAGTGGTGTTTGTTCTGAAGTTTAATTCTTTTGGTTAATTAAAAATTATATTAAATTCTAAAGAATTATTATTTTACAAACTATAGCCTCAAAGGCTTAGATCGGTTTAGGGTTTGGGGAGGTCTCTGACAAACCTCTTGTCGACATATCATACCCATCCCATCCCATCCCATCCCATCCCTACTTCTCATTGTACACATAGTCTGCGCCCAATCCATACGCTCTGCCATCGAAGCGCTTCTTTTGAGCAAATGATTCAAAAATTCGTTTAAAACAAATTTAATTTTAATTAATAATAAAAACATTTTTACAATAAATTAATAAATATTTGGAATAAGTTTTGTTTGATATCACAATTCATATAAATTAAAAAATAAAACTAAAAATTGATAAATATTTCGAAATTTGAATATTTTGCACCCATTTGTTGATAATTATTTATTTATATATTTATTAAAACTATTTATAAGTTATATTAATAATAAGTAAAAAATAGATTTTATTATTCCTAAGTTTGCAACAGTTGTAGAATTTGAATAAAACTTTATCCCGAAATCAAGTCAACGATTACTAAAACAATACTAAACAACGACTTTATTTGTGACCAAAACCCGTAATCAATTCGATTGATTCCAAATGTCTTAAGACTTAGAGATTTGTAAATATCTCAAAACCTCAGAATAAGGAGAATTGAGTTCAGCCACACTTTGGAAAGTTATTCGAAACGCTTCTCTGTTTTGATCCGTTTTTAACTATTAAGTCAAACAAAAGTCAGAAAATCATTAATAAATTGGTAATCAATAAAAACATTTGAATCAAAACATTACTTCATTATAGAAGTTATGACAAACAATAAAAAACAATTGTTTGTCACTCTCTTCCAATTGGCCGAAACGGGTTTGGATGTACGCGAACCTGAGTTAAGACAAAGTCTGTTAATTCAAACTCAAACTCAATTCAATGGTCGAGTCATACGCGCAACGAATCCATGGGTTGAGAGAAGCGCTGATGAGAAAGCAAGTCAACGACCAGATGGCCGAAGATATTGGTATGAGTTGAGTGAAGCTGGAGAGGGAAAGGATGACCCAGTCGTGCACTATATCCAAACGCGACTCCATTTGCAGTTTATTGAAAACCTGGCGTAAAGTCAATGAGAAATTGGATTAAATTCCATTATTTCTAAGGAATAACACAATTAAAACAATACCACAAATAGAATATTCGCCAAATGTTTGGCCTGTGTTTGCTGTCCGGAAAGGAATTCTCCGATACATTTGTTAAGTATGTCTTGGGTTGGGAAGAATTCACACAAAAAGTGCGGCAAAACATTGCATATTTGCTGCGATTCGAAGGTTAGACACGTCTTAAGTCTCTCGAATATAACAGACATCTTCTCCATCGCCAATAAAAACTCTTCGCTGTCGTCGATATTCTTCTCCAAATCGAGTCCAACCGAACCAACTGTTAAGTGAGTATCAAATGAAACACAAATTCTTTTAAATCAAATTCAAATTTATACCGAAATAAGTCGACGAAAGGATTAAATTCAGAGCCAAAAGAGCCTCCAATTGAGTGGCGGATGACTTGAAGCGATCCAACGCTGACTTAACGATTAAATTTGACTCTTTGATCGAGAATTTCTCGCAAAGAATCAAATGCTCTAAACCGTTGACTACTATTTGATATACTTTTGAATTCTTGTCAATCAATACTTTCAACGAAAGCTGAAATATAATGAAATATGAATTAATATAATCCTCGCAATGCGTTATAGAGTACTGTAATTGCAATTTCGTGCCAATACTTGGAATATCTTTTGCCCGAATTCACTGTCAGAGAAGTCCTCAACGAAGAACTCAATCAAATGAAAGGCTAGTTTCCACATCTGCTCGATATGCTCCGCATTATGACTACTGGGTCTTAGAAATTAAAATTCAAAATAAATATATTTTATATATTGAATGCAAAGATATATTACAAAGTATTGTCCGATAGATGTTTGAGAAGATAGTCGGAAGCGATCGGCAAAAACAGAGTTTCCTTTCCATTAGAGCCAACGCCACGAAATTCAAAAATATATTTGAGTCCATGTATTGTCGCTATTCTTGTCGGCAAATAATGACTCTTAAGACTGGTTTCAATGCATTTCTTGCACTTCTCGACAATCTGTTCCGTTTCGAGACCTAATACTGCACTTGACTTACAAATGCCAACAATTAAATATTGAGACATAATTTCGTCCTCAGCTATCTGTGCCATTCGATGCAACTCTAGAAATGTGTCCAAAAGCCACTCGAATTGCATTCTTTCGTTGAACAAATCGGACAAAAGAACAGTTGATCTGCAGATCTCTGTCAGTAATGGCAGTTGTGATGACTGTTGAGCCGTCAAGAGCTGGCCGTAGAGGTCGAGCAAAAAATGCAGACAAGAATTCAAATCAATTTCGAGTTTCTCCTGATTTGTCGAAATATTTTTATTGATATTCGAAGCGTTGACTGGACTGAGAGGACTGTAGTCTGAAGAGGAAGAGGTCGAGGATATAGAGGGAGACAACTCATTCGAATTGCTACTCTTGAGTGAATGTCTCAAAAGTTCGACCGAAATCTGTCCGAACTCATAGACATTAGGCTCGGAGTGAGTGTTGGTTGTGGTGAGAGAAGCGATGGCCGCGAGGAGTGGTTCGCGCACTAACTGCAGTTTCACGCCGTGGTTGGAGTGCAGAAACGCCGGCAGTTTCTCCGACTTCTGTTTCACAAATTTGCTTTTGATTGGATTTCCCGTTTGTGGCGATAGAGTTGATAGCAGTAAGAGTTCGGATATGGCTTTGGCTGTCGTCAGACTTATATTAATGCGTTCCGATTGGTCTTCAACCGACTCTGTGTGGGCACTGTTAGCGCCCAATACTCCCAGTAATGTCATCCAAATCTCTTCGAACTGAACCCTCGAATTCCAGCCCAAACTCATTACCCGAAAGCAGAACTGATCCAAAATCTCTCTAAAATGAAGGAATTCAGAAGTAATGGTCGGAACTACTGTTCCGAAGTCACCGGAAAAAGTAGGATTCCATGCGCTTTCGTTCTTGAAATGCCAAACCGATACGGGAACCATAACATAGCTGTTGACCAGAGGTAGTCGAGCCGTCAATAGAATAATTTTTCTCAATAAGCCGTTAATAATCGGCGGAACGCGTCTCGAGTCGTGTCTATTGTTTTCAACAAAACATATCAATTGCGCCAAACGGACGCACGACGAGTGCGGGTGCTTCCACTCCGGAGTCTCCTTCTCTGCTATTGTAAAACTTTCCGGCTCTTCCACTTTCGACAGTTCACCGAACACTTCGTTTAAAACAAAATAAAATTTATTATACATTCAGTTCATATAATCAAAACATTTCTATATAATTGAATCAAACTTTCAATACATACGTAGTTGAGTGAGAGAGTGAATGGCAGAAATGATAGAGCACTGGTAGCTAATGTTTTCCGGTGCTGACAAGTATGTAAAAATAGAATTGCAATTCATGGCTGATCTCATAATCTTCAAGACAACAACCAAATGAGTGAAAGACACGCCTTCGACGGCTTCAGTCATGTACTGAACGGCCTCTGAATAGAGCACCGAAACTCTGACCACATTTCTCAATAAATCGGTTGCAATACTGCGCTCCGAATGGTGTTCCAGAAACGACAAGAAGCCGAACGAAAGTTTGAACAAATAGTTCCAAACATTCGTTTGGTTCAACAGCTCAACCAATTTGTCGCGATGTCGGGCCTCCTTAGGTGTACTCATCTCTGAGTGCGAGAGGAATGGGTAGTGCGGCGCCGGTAGGATATTAATAAAGTAACTGATGTGATGTAGGACTGCATTGAGAGATGCTTTCAATAGATTGATTCGATTCAAAACGGCTGAAAATATAATTTTCGTATTGGCCTTATCGTCCTCTTCGACCAAACTCTGATCACCGAATTCGATACATTCGCCTAATATTTCTAAATCGAATTCTTTGGCCGAAAGTATAGAAACGATGTCGTCGTAAGAGAGTTTGTTGAGAAGATAGGCCGCTCTGTGGCCTCTCGTATACTTTCGGCAGTATTTGTGCAAAATCGTTAGAAACCATTCCTTATTAGTTTCGGGTATTTCCAGATCCAAAGTACTATCAATTAGTGGATGAGATGTTTGGGTTGGGTTCGAATCGTTCGAATCCATGCGAAACGATTCCAGAATTGATATGAGTTTTGCATTTCTGTTTGGATTCAAACAAATCAACATTTTGTCCAAATCCTGAGCCGTTAACTGATTGGAATAGGACTCTAACGATGAGGTCATCGAATTGAGTCGTTTTAGCGCCAAATCCTCGGTCTCGACAAGTATTGCACCAAACGATTGAAGGTTTGGATTCGATATTATTTTCTCGATTAGGAAAGTAATTAATCCAACCGATTGGCTCGGGTGTACTCTTACCAAACAGTGCAATAAGCGCCGGCAAAAGCTGGCAATTCTCAGGCTGTCGTTACATCGAGCGTTGATGGCCTGCAAGAAGAGTCCACTCGAAGCCGAGTTCCGATGAATGGCAGAAATGAATTCACTGACCGGTAGTTCATTGCATAATAGAATTATTTGATTAATGTTTTGGACTATAAGCCAAGTCATGTGTTCCGCGTCATTGATATTCTCGCAAACAAAGTCACAAAAGAGTATTAGAGAACCCCTTCGGATGAGCTCTACGCTCGAGGAGAAGACAAACGCATTTTTGTTGATTTTGTTGACACTTCCTCTCCGTTTGCCGATTGACTGCAGCCTAGGGTTTGACGAACACAAGCCGTTATGATTGGGTCGAATCAGTTTATTCCAGAGCCCGTCTTCGCTGTTGTCTTCATAGTTCAAAAGCATCAATAGGTTGAACCACTGGAGCGCTAGAGTCGGACAGTTGGACATAAGGTTGAGGAATGAAGTGTTGGTCTTATTGAGCGAAAAGCCCTTCAAATAACTGTTTGTTTCGCACGAATGCACGCATTCATCGGACGTCTCGTCGAAGTGACTCTTTTTGACTAAATTCATGGCCGCTTTGGCCACCCGTCGGAAGGAACCCGATTGGAACATATGAGTCAATATTAACATATAGTTCGCCAACTGTTGGGTCAGAAAATCGCAGTGACTTTGAATGTCGGCGTAAATCGAATTCATCCGAATCGCGATCTCATGACTGCATAACTGTATGATTTGGAGCAGATATTCCGCAAACATTTCCTCCGATTCTAAACCCATCGAATCGTTTCGATTAGTAATCGAAGACATATGGAATGGAATCGAATTCGTCGAAACGAAACAAGTCGTCGGTATAACCGGAAGACCAAACGGTCCGATCGTTACAATCGAGCTCTTGATCTCCTCGAGTCGGGTCAACACAACTTCCTCTTTCACCTGAACTATGAGTAACCGAAGAACGACTAATATAAGTGATGTCCAGCGATGGAAGTAATAGTAATTGTCGATAATGTCGGGCTGGGGTGCGGCGAACAGTGCTTTCAACAATATGTCGACTGGCCTGAACACGCTGGGAGACACCGATTCGAACAACTGGTGCAATACTTCCAGTGCTTCGTATGAGTCAATTAATATCGACTGCTTCACGAGTTGAGGCAATAAGATATCAGTGATTTGTCGCGAAATCTTTTTCCACTTTTCTTCGCCGTCTTTACGACTTTGTTTCGTCACAATAGTCAGGATTTTGAGAATTTGTGGGAATTGTACTAATTTGAGGCAATCGGCGACAATCACCTCCCGCTGTGCCTCCAGTTCTTTATTTGAGTCAACTTTACTCGCGTTTCGCAATAAAATCAAGTCTTCGACAATCGGCTGAAGGGAAGGCAACGCAAACTTTTGCGGGTATTGTCCGCTCGCGAGGATTCCGTCGCAAAGCTTTCGCATAAATATAGTTAAGTTTTTAAGCTTTTGTATAAAAGTTAGTCTAAATTTAGAATTTAAAATATGCTTTCAATACGAATAATACCCGAAATATTCATCGATTTAATAATAATTTTAAAAATATCTTTAAATTTTAATTTTTTGCTTGACTAAAATTAAGCTTATTTTGAATCTTTCAGCTTTTTTGCCAGTAAAATTATCAAGAAAATTTCTTTTACAAAGTTATTTTAAAAATAATCTAAAATTTGGGAAGGATAATAATAACCTTACTACTATAATAAGACAACTACAATAACCTTCAATTTATGTTGGTAGTGATATAAATCGTGTATTTGATAAAAACCAAAAGAGCTTGCTTAGAGTAAACAACAATAAGCCACATACCTGGATAATTTTCGGAATTCCTATAATGGGCTTCGAGTGGTACCTCTCGTAAGACAATAGAATCAAGAAGAAGAAGATGTGACCAATGAGTCGGTCGTATCGGTCGAAATGTCCGCTTTCTATGAACTCAAACTGTTTTAACACAAATCCTATGAATATCTGTTCGGAATCGAGTAAACAGTAGTTGACTCTCAACTGAACCAATTGTGACAATAAGTCCAAGACTTCGCACTGAAGACTCATATCACTGGTGAGTGTGTATTGTTTCAGAGCTTTGATAACTACGGGTTCGAAGAGACGAATGTGTGAAGTGAGCGCCGCTTTAGAGTTCAAACCAGTCGTCGGATTAGCAGTCGATATGTTTTTGTCCAAAATAACTGAAACCCGTTTTTCGATTTTCTTCCGAAGCCAACTCGAAAACGTCAGATCCGTTTCATCAGTCGATCCAAAACTAGAGCCGACTCTCGAAGACATCGAAGCATAGAATTGAGTGAATTTAGTGTAAGGAGAGGACAGACAGCTATTGTAAAGTCCGCCCATTTCTGAATAATTCGATATTCCGTTTGTAAAAAATGGAGTTCTATTTGGCGTTGAATTAACATTATTCGGAATCTCGTCTTCCGGCCCCTCGTCGTCGCTGTCATTCGCAAACATTATTATAAAATTTGTGCCAAATATACACTTCAGGAGTTGCCGGACGTTCTTAACGGCAAGACTTGGCTCAAGACTGAAGACTATTTTCAAGTGATAGAGAATTTCTTCCGCGTGTCTACTAATGAACTTAATGGTCGAAAGTTCGAGAATTCGACCGAAAATACTGAGCGTTATGTTCAAAAGGGACGACATTTTGTCGATTTTTAAGTCCATCGAAGTCTTGCTACTCAGATATGAAGAGCGGATCAATTCACTCAACCGAAGTAACAACGAATTCGGACCGAATTTTGTCAACTTTTCTTTGTCTGACTTTTCGAAATCGCTTTTCTTAATCGAATCGATTTTGTCGACTTCTGAGCCTTTAATTGAAGACTTTTTTCGAATCGGACTGAGAGGGGAGTTCGAGAGCGTCTGAATGACTGGCATTTTGTTGTAATTGGTTAAAGAGCTCATGAGGTTTGTCGTCGTAATCGGTTCGTCGAGAACTGACGAATAGATCGACAGAATTCGCAGCAAATGATTGAAAACAGTTTCTAAATGTTGGGCCAAATAAGAGCTGAAATGACTTATTAAACCCCAGTCGAGGTCAGAGGCAAAGGCAGTATTACTTTTGAAGTTAGTTTGTATCACATTATAGGCCAAACCCTCCAATAAATTGCCGATTAATGTCAACATATTTTGATGAGCGCTTAAGTCCAATACAACCGATGGGTTGACCGACAATAGTGTGATTGAAATGTTCAACAGTTGGATAGCACTGGACCTTTCGGCCAAATCACAGCCCCAGCAGTTCGGGTATTCCGTTATCGGATATCTCTGACTAAGTGTTGCCAAAGCATTGCAATAACCAAAGACTGAGTGTTTGTTATCCAAATTGAATTGGAATCCATTCAACAGTTCGGTGACGACGTGCGACAGATTGGCCTCTAATAGCGGATTTGTCTTCGAACTAATGCTTTCGAAATTGAGTGGATCTATGAATTGCTTGAGTAGAGGAACGGTAGAGTCCAAGTCTTTAAAAGACACCACTCTTTCCGGAAGGTTTCTGATTGTGTGCTCGAATGCAATGGCAGTTATCGGGTCGTTGTCTAAATGGATGACTGGTGTGAACAGCAATGGCACCAAACTTTCGAACAACAAAGCAATGGTTTAAGTATTTAATTGAATTTAAATTACATATAATTTATTAAAATATAATTTGTATTTCATAAGAATCGGTCATTACTTGCAGAGAGCGTTGGCGGCGGCCTCTCTCACCCGGAAGTCTTCGTCAGTGATGAGAGGGAAGAAGACTTCATTCAAAACCCTATTTTGAGTGCTTTCCTGTTTGACAACAATTCCATTCCTTAATTGAAATTTCGTTGATTCGAAATAATGAATCGTTTTGTAACTAATGGCTGACAATACGTCGACGAGTTCTGCCTATAATTGAAAATCAATAGACATTCGACTTTGAGTGCTATAGTCTATAGAGTAGATCGGAATACCTTTACGAGCCAATAGGGATTGTGTCTCAACTCAATCAACTGATCCATTAGCGAAAGAGCCGTTAAATTAATGCTTTCATTCGCTTCTAAACAGCTTCGAAGGCAGAGCTTAAGACCAGTTAACCCGTGTTTGATAGCGATTGAAGAGTTCGATTCATCGGATATAACGGCCGATAATTTGGTCAATAAGTCCTCTAAAGTTGGAAACTCTTCAAAAGAATAGAAATTTGAGTTTTAAAAGAAATGTTTAAATTGAGAAGAATTATACTTTAATACAGGTTTATATCATTTGATAAACTATTCAACGAATTGTTTATAAAAGTTTAACCAAAAAACAATCAATTCGTTGATTATGTCGTTAAATACCTGGATATGAAGAGACGGAACAATTTAAAAGTAAAAACTCATTAAAATTTTTCGGCTCTTTGAGAACTTCATGGATAAAGTTTCCAATAATTATTGCAATTTGTCCTCTGATTTGTGGGTCAGAGTGTGATGAGTATTGAAGAACATCCCAAACCTTTTGAGGCGATTGGCCTAAAGCACAAGTATTTTATAAGAATAACTAAAGATTAATAAAATGACAAAATCAAACAAAATGTTAAAATCTAAACAATTGTTACCACTTTTCTGCGATGTCTTATCGTTATCAACAAACAGCTCAACAATCATAGTCTTCGGCTGAAGACGTATTATGGCTGCAATACATCCCAAAGCAAGTGATTTGACACTAACGCGAACCACTCTATCCGATATCAAGTGTCCGTTACTTCCACTCAATAGGAATTGACTGCTCAGGAGTCGAACACAATATTCCAAAGAACTTGTGTTTTCAGACACAAACTCTCCGATATCACCCCTCTATTGGATAAAAATTGAGAAATGTCATATTTTTACTTTTATTAATTTTCACTTAAACACAAATAAAAATTTGAATTTTCAAAAATGTCTTTAATCTAACATTATGTACAGTAGTTGGATGAGACAAACGAATTTTCTCATTGGCACTTTAGTTTTTGTGCGACAAACCAAAATCGTCACTTTAAAAAAGTGAACCTTTTTTCAAACCAAGATTAAACTATGAATATGTAAATTTCAGAAATGGTAAATATATGAAAATCTCAGCATTGGATCGAACTTTCAAATGAATTTTAAGTCACCTTTCTAGCATTTATACTTTTTACGCAATTTAAAAAACGAGATTTTTTTTTTGAAACTCCTGTTATGTTTAATTGTTTATTTAAACTTGATATTTAATTTTATTTAATTATAATTAAAAACAAAAATTTTGTCTAAAATACAATGCAATTGTATCTAAAGATAAGTGCATTCTAATGAGAAATTCAGATATAATTGCATTCAGGGGAGGAATAAATGCCAATTTTTCAATCCTGGGGAGGAATAACGGACTTACATACCCCTCTCTTCGACATCTCGATATTTAAAAAACTTATAAAAGTAACGAGTTGCTTTAAAATTTACTGTTTCTATCCGTATCTTTTAAAAATATCATGGTAATGTTGTTAGTAGCGAAAGATATTATAACTTTCAGGTGAAATTTAAGTGAAAATTTCAGATTCAAAAATGACTCAGTTTGAGAAAAATAACGCCATCTAGTGTTTAACAAAATTTTTATAAAATTTTATAAATAAAATTTTATAAAAATTTTGTTAAAATATTGAGTTATAATTTTATATTTAGATTTATAATATTAAAATTTAATTAAAATAAAATAATTTAATAATTAATTTAGAAAACACATACTAAACATAAATAATTTTTTAATTAATATTTATAAGTTAGCATTTAAATTTATTAATATTAAACGCATAATAACTAAAAACAAAAATACAATATAAAATTGCGAAATAATATTATTTAATAATAAAAACAAACATTTATGTAAAATTTTATTTATTAATTATGAAATCAGCTTGAAAATTTCAGTGAAATTTCAGTGAAACTTCACTCAATGCTAAATTTCATAAAATTTAACATCGTTAAACTTTGTTCGCCCTGACCAGATTATCCACTTTATAAATCTAAGATACTTATAAAAATAAAGGCGAACGCGATTAACGCGTTTCTAAATCCTCTTTTTAAATCCACAAAATAAAGGAGATTTCGATCGATTGATAAATCTAAGTCACTTAGAAATTTGAAGGCAAACGCTAATGTGGATTTAGAATAAACAGGTTTTTTAAATACATGCGCACAAAGTTTACCCTGAAAAGATGATCCTAGTCACCTTTTTGAATCCAAACGCGATTAGGATTTATATCTAATTCCAGTTTTTAAATCTAAGCCACATATAAATGACGGCGAACAAAGTATTACTTAAGGATAAATATACAATTTTAAAACGTTTTAAAGCTAAATTTACCTAGATCTCTTTGTAAATATATATGTTAATTTGTTAATTAAAATATTTTGGGTAAAATTAAATAAAATAAAAATATTTAACTTATATACTGTACCGCAGACATAACCAAAGGGAGGTCCAGGTCTGCAACCCCCTAACTTGAAAGTTTTGCCTCTGACCACCCCTAGAATCTCAAAGAGATTCCACTCCCAAATTCCGGCCGCCGAAGGAATTTTTTCGTTTTTATACAAAAAATACTGTTAATTCTACGAAATTAACCCTAAATCCGGTTTAAATCCAGTTAAATTAGCTTAATTTAGTCTTGATCTAGTTTACATCCGGTTAAATCAACTTTAATTGTTGTTTCAAAAACAAAATGGCGGGTTGGCTCGCAAATTTAGGCGGGAATCCGATATCTTGTTTTTGAGCTTGCCCCTATCTAAGATTTTGAAAAAAATATCGTCATTTATCCCATGCTATATCCCCCCCCCCCCCCCCCACCTGATCTGACCAAGTCATGTCTGCTGTACCGCTTTACCTGGCTCAGAATTATAAATTATATGGAATTATAAGTGATTTTAAAACAAATTAAGTTTTTAAAAACCAAGCTCAACTGTATTTGGGTATACTGTAATTGCACCCTGATCAAGAATTGAAATACAATTACATGCATTATCTAACTATTAGATTCAAAGCATTTATTTCCAATTCAATACAATTTAGTGTTAAATAAATCTTCGTTTTTGAGTTGACTCAAAATTATATTTGATTTCATTGTCTTCAGTCATGTCTTCATTCAAAGACAATTCAATCACAATTTAAGACTTTTATAAACGTTTTAATATCAGGGATGTCGGTGGTCGACGAAGTTAGGGGGTCTTGCAGGGGGTCAGCCTAAAAAAATTGTGGTCAAAATCCTGGAGAGGGGGTCATGGTAGGGGTTGGCGAAAATATAGGTCTAATTTTCACTCAATTACAACTGGATTTAAACCGGATCTAGCACCAATTTAGGCCAAATAGTCAACAAAAATTCTAATAGGGAGTCCTGGCCGCGGCTCAAAAATCCTGGGGAAGGTCAGAGGCAAAATTTTCAATCCTGGGGAAGGTCAGAGGCAAAATTTTCATTCCGGGGGAGGTCAGAGGCAAAATTTTCAATCCTGGGGGGGGGGGGGGGGTTGACGGGCATGACACCCCATCCAACATCCCTGTTTTAAGATTTAAGTGCAATAATCGAACAAAAAAGACACAAATTAAACAAATTAGCAAGCTCAATGTTAAAACCTAATGTTCAAACCTAACCCAAGTTCTATATTAAGCTCAATAACTGCATCGAATATAAACATAAGATTACCGAATTCTTTGACTTAAAGCTGCATGCAAGTATATCTAAATCTCTGAAAGGGGGTGCAAGTATATCTAGATACAATTGCATGGCTTTTTCAAATTCATATTTTAATTTTTAAATTAAAATTTTAAAATAATTTCAGTCAAATTAGTCTTAATTTGAGTCACAAATTAAATAAACAAATCGAATACATAATGGGATATCTGATTTGATTCAAAAATTTTATTCAAACTCAAGACATTTCTGTTTAAAAAATCTAATTATTTTATCTACACTACTTGTAAATTACTTAAAACCTCAATTCATTTAGCTATAATTTAATTTAAAAGTAATTGTGAATATAATTTCACTTAAATTATAGTTTTCTACTTAATTATTAATCTAGTAGTACAATAATAGTTAAAAATAAATTTCGGGTAAAATATAATTACCGTACATGCAATTATACCTAACTTGCTGAGAAGGGGTGCAATTGTATCTAGATAGACTTGCACCTGATTTTACTGAAAATAAAAACTCTTGATTTGGTATGCAGCTTTATGTCAAAGAATTGGGTAGAATATATTAGCCAGGCAAAACTGGTTGGCCAAGAGGTGTGCCGGTATCTATACCAATTGCTTTGATTACCCTCTGTGCTATGCTTTTATGTTATATTTTAGTTTAATGTTTTGGTTTTATATTCTATTATCGCAGCAGTTATTCCGTAATTCTTTCAATAACTATAAATCAAGTTATAATGTATTCATAAGTTCAGAAAATATTTAATTTTTAACCACTATTTCTGAGTCCATTATAAAGTAAATGAGGAAAAAATGTTTTACCAGTACTTTCAAACAAATACCTAAAACATTATAAAATAGTAAAATTTGGTAATAAATTCATAAATACCGGTAATATTTTGTTAATATAACTCAATTCTATTGGTAAATGATATTCAGTCAATACGAAAAGTGGAGACGGAATGCAATCACTAATTGTCTTCTCCGAGTCCTCCGAGTATTCAATAGGACAGACGAGGTATTTGTATTGACACAAAATGTGGGAAAACTGTTATCAAAACAAATATGAGTTAAAGAGCTGTCCGTTTGACAAACACTTGAATCAGACGTACGACTAATCCCAACAAAACGGTGAGAATCCCTCCGCCAATAAATCCCTCCCAAGTCTTCTTCGGCGACAGTTTGATGAGTGGAGTCCTTCCGAAGAAGAATCCGCACAAATAGGCCATAACGTCGTTGCAGACTATCATCGAAACGGGAACTATAAACCAAATGAGTCCCTCAAACATGTTCTGCAGTATTAGATAGCATTGAGTGACGACTATTAGAAGCGTGACGTGAGTCCACGCGAACAGTGAGAACTGCCTCATATAGTACTTCTTCACTAAACTCAAGACAAACCAAACAAATCCAACCAAATAGAGACAAAATGATATGAAGCGATGGTATGTCACCAGTGGTTGCATAAAGTTCTTATCAATTCAAACAAAAATTACTTTTAGCTCAAATGCAATAAACGTTTAAATCAAATGATAAAAGTCTTACAGCTCTGTGAAGGAGTACTGAGAAGTAGTCGACAAGACTTTCGCCGTAAAAGAAGTAATTGGAAGCGATTAACATATACCAGGACAGGGACCTAAACCAGGGCAGACCGTGGATGCGGTACACAGAGTATCCAATGGCTATAATCTCTTGAAAACACTTGACCTGAACTGCGAGCGTCTGATGGCATCAAAACAGACAAAAAGTGTTGATTTAGTCAAAAGTAAACTAATGTTTGCAATGTTTGCAATGTTTGCTCAAACCCTCACCAAAATCATTAGAGCCAACGGTCCCATCCATATGATGGCACAGAAGCCGCTGACCATCACTACTGTGAACATTGTCCGCACGACATAGTTTCGCCATCTGTTCACTCATACGAGTCATCCATTCATTAATTATTCGAATTAAAACTTAAACTAAATTTAAGTACTTTTTTGGAAGAGTAGACAAAAGAGAATCGAGAAAAACATTGATCTGATCCGAGGCCTGTGGCAACTCCTTCACCAGGTCTTCGATGTTCGACTCGTCTGGCATTCTATCGTCTTCGGAGTCAACCCCTTCTGAACTCATTTTCCTCAACGGTTTCGACGAACTCTCTCTTTGACCCAACTATTCAAGACATTACAAGTTTAGACTCAATTCGATAAACTATTCAAATTTGAGATTAATTTAGTTATTCATAGAATATATTAATATTTCACAAAATTAACTAATATTTTAAATTAAAAATATTTATTTAAAAGTTTAAAAAGTTGTGGAAAACCAGAATTCATTTATCGGTATTTTTATGATTTAAGTCTAATTATCAGTTTATATGAACTGTGAGAACAATGTATTCAACACTTGATTAGAAAAGAGGAAAAACTAACTAAAAATAAATTATTTAAAACAAACTTTTATTAGTTTTTCAATTTCCTGGTCATATATACTCATAAATTTGTAATTCAATAGCGAATAGCATTTGAATAACAATTAATTAAATGAATGAATGATTGCGTAAATACCTGAAAGTCTTCAGTAGTTCCCAAAGGATTGCGTTGTCTTAAGTCAGACATCGATAGCGATAGTCAATGACTGCAAATCTTAACGAATTGAAGCGACAATTGGCTCACAAACTGATAGTAAATAGCCTTTCATTAAATGGTTTATTGTTTAATCAATTTAAACAATAATTTTCAATCAATTGACAGAAAATTGATTTTAATTCAATGTTTACTAATAGGCGTGTCTTTGCTTTGAAAACAGCAGACAATTCAGAAATTATGTTCAAAATATATTTTTTCGAAATTAAAAAACTTAATCCAATAATTCAACACATATTTTGTATTTTCAAATAGTTTAACTCTACCAAGGTAACATTATTAAATATAATCAATTTAATGTATTTAAATGATATTACAATTTATTAAAATCAAAACATATATAAAAATATTTAAGTTTTAATTGTAGTACGACTTCAGATGTGACCTAAACTTACAGTTATAGCAGAAAATGTGTGTAAATTCGATATTAACTTACATTCGTCTCTCGTTTCGCACTTTAATTAATTATTTTCTTATTTTAAAAAATTAATTAAATTGTGTTTCAAAGTCTAAATCGTTTAAACATTTAAATCAAGATTGTTTTAATATTTAAACAGTTTAAACAAAAATGAGCCAAACTAAATCTAACACTACAAAGAGCATTATCACAGTTGTGCAAAGTTTGAACTGTCCTTGTCAATATTGCCACAAGGGTGAATCATAATTGGATGCAATGATGGTATCCTTGAAATTGCTGAAAATACCCTGCTCAAAACTTTGGCTCATTTAGATCCGAATCTATTTTACGATAACTACTGTAAAGCCAATATAGCCAAAATAGCCCTGATACAAATATAGAAAATCGCCTATCTATTAACATTAAACTTTAATTTTGGGTGAGTTTACAAATTAAATTAAATCGAATCTATAGTTTAAACATAACTTTTTTTGAAACAGTTTTCCTGAACTATATGTCGATTGAATGGGATTTGGATTAACAATCGATTCATTGAATGTAAATCTTGTGCTAAACTGAGAATTCGGTTAAAAAGTGATTCAATGCTTAACTAATAATTGTTTTATCAGTGAATTAGTTGGAGAACCGCTAGAAGTGTGAGAATTGGTGGCAATGAATGGAATGAATGGAATGAATGGCGAGTTGGCATCAATTGATGCAATGCTGTCGATGCAAATCAATGCTCTTCCACTTCCAGAGCAGACCTCAGCCCAGGTATCCCAGAGTGCAGGGAATGGCATCCCATTGCGCGCACATCTCTAGTCTATGTGTGTTCTGAGGCTCTGATTGGCTGGAATTGGATAAAAAGCATTGAATGAATTGAATGGAAAGAGACTGTGAATGCGAGAGACTGTGAGCCTGAGCTCAGCACTGGAAGGCACTGGTAGTCTAGCACTGGTTTGTTGTGTTCACTCAGTCAATGGTTTAGTGTCGAGAAAATGGCGAACAATCAGATGATTGGCGACTGTCCGACCCGTTGCAAAAAGGCCCGAATCGAGTGCCCGGACACGACTGACCACTGCCTCACACCCGAAGTGGTCGACTCGAGTCGAGTGCCGTCGCAACACAACTACGTTTTGGCCGATTTCGGTGAGTAGTCGACAAACCAATAGAATTGAGTCTATGTTTTGACGTTTTCTATGCAATCAATGTTTGTATGCCTTGAATGCCACGCATTGACACATCAATACAAATGCATTACTCGCGCCCATAGATGCCATAGACGCGACATAACTGTGCGATTCGTTGCAAACACTGCCATTTCAATGCAGTTTCGATGCCCTGCCGGCCCTCCCGACCCCCTCTCCCCTCTCTTGCCTTTGATTGTCTTGAGATTTGCTTTTTTAAATTAAATTATTTATAGAATTAACGTATTTTTGCTCTTTTTCGCACTTTTCTGACGAATAAGTTGTAGAAATCGATTGAAACTAATGTTTCGATTGAATCGATTGCCGACTCTCCGACTGTCTATACGTAGACTAAGTCTTATACTAATGAATAAATCAATTGAATTGAGATCTAAGACTAAGACTAACTATTGTATGCATTGATGTCTGACCCGAATGGAAATGAATGGAAACAATACTAAACCGATTGTCTGTTTTTGCCTCCAATTAGTGTCGTCTTCGAGCGATGCGGAGATCATGAGTTGCAGTGATTCCGGATTTGATTCGGGTTTTCAAGACTTTATTTCGAATATTAGTAACAAAGACACGGATTCTAAGAGTTATTTAGATTCAAATACTAGTAATAAATATACGAATAGTTTGTTTATAACGAATCCAATCGAAGAATCGCCGGAATTGACGCACAAATCGACTAAAGGCGAGGAAGAGCTCCCGTTAGGGAACAGGGGTTCGGGTCAACAGATTCTGGAGTTTGACTGCGACGACAACGAGAGTAATGTCAGCGATCTTTCGTGTGTGAGCTGTCTGTCCGACATGTCTGGCCAGGAGTGGAAACCCATTTCAGGACCGGTTGCTTGGGTTCACAAACAGATGTGTAGCGGCACTGACCCCAGGATTATATTGGGAGAGATGGTCGCCGACACCTCTCTTATACCCAACAATTTAGACAATTTGACGCTTTGGAGGATTATTGTCAATATGTTGGCCGAACCCCCGCCCAGGAAGAAGATCCCGAGTGTCAACACTTTAGACGATTGCATCGACTTAATCAAGAAATGCAATCGTATTCTTGTGCTGACCGGCGCTGGAGTAAGGCTTAACTCTTCATAATTCTCATTGATTTTGTCCTCTTTTGAACCCAAACCCTCTTATCATAACTCTTTAACTAACCCTAACTAAAGAGCATTGAATCGTCCAATAGGTGTCCGTCTCGTGCGGAATACCAGACTTCCGGTCTCGGGATGGCATATACGCGCGTCTCAGCAAAGACTTCCCCGATCTGCCCGACCCTCAGGCTATGTTCGATATCCACTATTTCCGTCGCGATCCCCGACCTTTCTTCAAGTTTGCAAAGGAGATCTACCCGGGTCAGTTCGAACCCTCGATTAGCCATAAGTTCATTAGGTTTTTGGAGGAGAGGAACAAATTGTTGCGGAACTACACCCAAAATATCGACACTTTGGAGAGAACGGCAGGTATTGATCGGGTGATCACATGCCACGGCTCGTTCGCGACGGCCACCTGTACTCACTGTAAACTCAAAGTCGACGCTTCGTTCATCAAAAAAGACATTTTTGAGCAGAAAATCCCGAAATGTCCGCAATGTCCACAAGACTCGCAAGAGATGGCTGTCATTAAACCGGTATTTAATTGAACTAATGATTGAAATAATGTGAATAAAGTGAAGAGTTTTGACAAAAAAGTTGTTTTGCTTCGACTTATAGGACATCGTGTTCTTCGGCGAAGGTCTGTCCGACGAGTTTCACAGCGCTATGAGTCGAGACAAAGACGAATGCGATTTACTGATAGTTATGGGTTCTTCGCTCAAAGTACGTCCGGTGGCACTCATACCCAGTTCTATACCCGAATCGGTTCCACAAATTCTGATAAATAGAGAGCCTTTGAATCACTTGACTTTCGACGTCGAACTGTTAGGCGATTGCGATGTCATTGTTCGCCAGTTGTGCGAAAGGTATGTAATGTTTACTACAATTTTCAAACTGAGCCATAATTTGTTGCAATAAATGATAGATTGGGTCCGGAATGGGTTCAGTTTTGTCAGGCATTGAGTAATTCGGATAAAATATGCGAATCAAACAAATTTGAATCACAAAAATCGGATGACTTTTGTCTGGAAGTCAACAACAACTCGACTCAAACGAACTCTTGTCTGCCGTTCGCTTTCAATACTACTGTTAACGAACTGCGGGTTTCGGACCACAACTCGTGTCATCAAAACGACAAAACCAATCACAACAACAATAGCGATGACCTAAACCCTGACTCAACCGAATCGGAAACACCCAAACCCAGTGACGAAAGAATAGCTTCTCAACTGACCGGTAAGTCAATGAATGATTGGATTGTTTAGAACTAAACTAATGAATGAAATGTCGACTGTGCGGAACAGACGACAAATTCCTGTACTTCCCTCCGAGTCGATACATCTTCAAAGGCGCCGAAGTGTTTGACAGCGATCTGACGCCACATAAGACCGATGGAGACAAAGACGAGTTGAGCGAAGACGACAACTCCAACAGCTCTCTGTCGGCGTCGTCACTGTCGACGACCCCCTGTTCCTCATCGTCTTCGTCCTCATCGTCATCGCTATCCACTTCAGACTCGTTGTTATCTCCGGTTAACTCAAACTCTTGTAATACAAGCGAAGCATTGGTTGTTGAGACCAATTCGACCGAAACACCCGAAACAAAGACCTGTTCTTCATATCCGACAACAAATGCCACAAATTTTTCGATAAAAGAATCCGAAATAACCAAAACATAATGTTTTAGTGATTAGTATTCGAAACCATTTTTAGTGAAAACTTTATTTACTATTTATTATTATGTTTCTGTGATTTTAAACGACAAACAAAACGCGAAAAATGTTTTCAATTATTATAATATAATAATATTGTTAATAATGCTCACAATTTATATAATCTGTCATTGATTTAATTGATCTCTTTTCCTATTTGAGAAGTTTTATGTATTTCTAATATAATTGAATAATTAGACAATTTTTCGAGAGTTGTTTCAAATGTTTTTTAGTACTACTACTCATTAGTGGTGTTTCGGTCTGTTGTTGTCAACCAATTAATTGCCATTCATTTGGTTAACAACCGATTGAGTTATAATATATTTGACTAATTTTGAGTGGAATTCATATTTAATGTTAATTGACTTTAAATTTTTGTTTTATTCAAATGACTATAAATTCTAAACCAATCATAAATGTTGTAATATATTGCCATTCGATTGCATTTCGACAAAACAGATAGCAATACAGAAAACGCTTTGTCTATACAGTCTATCAGTCTATACATACATATTAACAGTACAAACAATTGTTGGTTTCATTATTTGATTATTCTATTGATTGTAGTGTTTAGTAATTAATTTAATGATTTATATGTATTTATTATTAATTATCTGTAAATTTTTAATGTGTTGTAATTTGTTTTCTAATTTATTCTCTGGTTTTTTTAGGTGAATCTCTCATCTAATCTAACAAAACATTTATTATATTATATAACAAATACTTTCAACACTTTTTGTTATTTAGGCTGAACTCAGCGCCGATTATCTTATGATCAAATTTAAGAATATATTATCAAATTTATTGGTTTCGATGATATCCAATAATAAAATTATTTACTTATTTACTCGTTATTTGCATTCAATTCATTTCTATTCATATATTACAAACTTTATTAGATTTTAGCTAAACTTAGACTTCTATTTAGGGATACATTTGTTTTAATGCAAACTTTTGAGCCAACAATTAGATTCTATTAAATCTAAATTGAATTTAATTATAAAATCGAAATCTAGAGTTCGCTTCTGTTTTCACAGAATTTCCAAAACCGCTAAAGAATTTGAGAATTTTGAGCAAAATCTAAATCTAATATAAAAGAAAAGTTTAATATATTTGACGAATCAATGATTGGTCACCAAATGACAGGAACAGGCGATCGGAAGTCGAAATACGTCTAAATGAATGCCTTTGTCTGGAGTCCAGGCCAGTAGTCGCTCATTACTATACTTTTGAATGCATTCCGATTTATAGAAGTTTGGACTATAACTGCATTTTGTCTTTTCATATCTGCAAACAATGTAGAGACAACTCATAAGAACCGGAATTTAATTTAATCGAATCGATGAGCGCTTACACGCATTCCTCGATCCGAATGTTCTGGTTGTAGTCAACCCCTCTATACGTCTCATTCAAATTGAGAATCACTTTCCAAAGGCCGGCATTATTTTGTGCGCGTTTTGGTTGAATGTAATTCACATACGACGGGCAGATATAACCGCCTTCTCTGTGACTGTGCAGTTGGTTCTGATAAGACGTTTCTTCCGATTCTTCACTATTATCCAACTCGAGTTCAGTCTCACAATAGGTGTAGTTCTCATCTCTTTCTTTAGAAATTCCTTCAACTAATTCAAAAGTATCGGTCGATTCGGGCATTATTTGCGTCAAAATATCCATTTGTTTGTCAATTGATTTTCGCATCCAATGCCTAAGTTATAAAAGTATTGATA
Organism: Porobelba spinosa; assembly: GCA_034699545.1. Lineage (NCBI taxonomy): Eukaryota > Metazoa > Arthropoda > Arachnida > Sarcoptiformes > Damaeidae > Porobelba > Porobelba spinosa. Next base: position 23,594 of record JAQIYC010000028.1, read on the forward strand.
TATTAATAACTTTTTCATAAGATTTTTGTCATTTTTACGCGATATTCAGATATGTATTTAGATATCGAATCAAATTTACATTCGAAAGCACGAAGTTTTTGAGAGCTTTCATAAACACACTTAATATAAACGTCAATATAATTGACATATAAATAAGCAAAAAATATGTTATCATTCACTTCTATGCAATTATTGAATTTATTTTGTATTTAATAATTATTTACTAAAGTATGAAAAATTACCAACGCTGTATTTATTTTGTATAAATATTTTAAATTAAATTTAAAATAAATTTTTTGTTTAATAACTATCGATTAAAGTATGGGTTGGTTTGAATAGCTTTGGGCAACACTTACTCCGGGTATTGGTCGTCGTGATAGCAGTAGGAATGACCATAAGAGCAATTCGGTGTCTCTTCTTCTCTATATCTTTAGATTTAGTCAATTATTTTAATAACATTTGAGAATATTATTGTATTTATTATTATTATCATTATTATTGTTATTGCAATACTTACATTAATTCAAGCCCTTTCTCATCCCTATCCCCTTCATCTTCATCCTCGTCTTCCTGATCGATGTCAAAGCCGTCGCTAATATCAGAGTCGTCTGAATCCTCTAATCCTTTGTAATCCATTTCCTGACTTTCGTCGTCGTTGTCATCACTTTTCTCTTCATTGCTGTCATTATCTCTATTCGGATCATAATTTTCCGACTGATATAACGACTGGTCAATGGAATCTTCAAATTCACTCCAATCGGGTTTAATATTTTTTTCAGAAAAGCTATTATTTGTGTAAATTCCTGTATTTGGAAGTTTGTAATGATCCTGGTGTTTATATTTAGTGCTTTGAGTGCTATCTGAATACGGATACGGTTTGGGTATTAGTTTCTGTTTTGAATATTTTCGCACTTCAAATGGAACCGATTTATTCACTTTTGTTTTTGATTGAAATGTGTTATACTTTTGAGGAAATTCATAGTAATTATTACGAAAATCTGATTTTCTTCTTATAAAACTGTTTTTGGAATTATTTTTGATTGAATTATTAGTTTTAACATTAATGCCATTAAACTGTTTTCGATTTAACATCTCAGCACTGAATACTGGAAATGAATCCAAACCCAGGTTTGCCTCCGATGTCGAGTCGTTAATGAGTTGATTCGCGACTCTTAAGATTTGCAAACCTAATATCTGTATTTTTAATGATTTTTAATACAATCTTCATATAAATGACAAATTGTCAGATATTGACATATTTTATTTATTTGTATTTTAATACAGAATTTAAAAATTAAATTTTATAAAATTATATACAGTATTAAACTTTTTAATTTACTTACGAGTATCATCTCAGGAGTTTAGAAAGTTTTTATTTATTAATAAACTTATAAGATATTACAAAATTCATATTACAAACACAATTTTAAACAAAAAATTTTTAAATTTTAATTTATTTAAAATTTTATTTTATATTTTATTATTAACTTCAACTTATACTTCAATGTACTTAAGAATCTTAAGTACAGTATATAGTGAGTAAGTTAAGTAAATTTGCTTAAAACTGTAAAAATAGTTTCAGAAAATTTTAACATTAAGTAGAGTTTAGATATGTTCGACAATTGAATAGTGAATGAGTTTAGTGATGAAGATATTAGCGAACCTAAGCCTTTAACCTAAATTGTTTGTAAATTATTATGTGGATCAATTTTTTCTCCTTTTTAATTAAAATATTATTTTGCTTTAATTCTAATATCATTTTTAGATCCATGAATATACACAGTTTTAATGAAGAGAAAATGCAACAAAAACTAAATTAACTTAAATAAATAAATAAAAAATTAATTAATTTCAATTCCATTTTATGGGAAAATGTTTTGCAAAGCGTAGCAAAAATTCTATGCAATCGCATGACTGAAGCGAATCTTCAGAAAAACACCAAATTATCAAACATTTTCATTCCTATTATACGAAATAATTTCTCTCTTTTATTCAATCAGTTAATTCAAATCATACTTTTCTTGAGAACGCAGTCTTGCATTTTATAGGAAATTTTGATTTTATTTGTTATAGTTTAAAAATTTTTTAATAACTAAATATTTGAATAAAATTCTAAAATGAGTTATTAGTAAATTAGTGTCAAAATTGGGGCAAATTTTAGAAACTGTCAAAAACTACTTTATCTTATTTTTTACAATAAAAAAAATATGATTTATGAACAATATTCTATACAAATCTATAATGTTCATCCATGTCATCTCATGCACAGCTAATTCAATAGATAGTTTGAAAGTTTATTTTTAAAAAAGAACTTTTTATTAATTAGAAATTTAAAATTGTGTGAAATGTGTTAAACATTAAGTTTTTTGTAAACTAAAAAAGCGAAACATAATTATTATTTA